>JANIJG010012305.1:0-96895 GCA_024611175.1 Megaceryle torquata
GAGCAGAGCCTGCTGAAGGCCATGGTGAGGGGCGATGGCCACGCTGGGGCACAGAAGGGCACAGCTGCACACAGAGGTGGTGGTTTTACAGCGGAAACGCGGGCTGGGGTGGGGGGGGGTTGCCCTCTCTTTTGTGATCCTTGCGGAAACAGGACTGTGAGAACAACACATTGGTCCCAGGAAAGGGAGTCACTCAGCTGCAATATGCAAGTTCTGAAAACTTGGCCCTGTCAGCTTCCTAAAGCTCAGGCTGTACAGCTGAGCCAGGGCCCACGTGACTGTGAGTCTGCCCAGCGCCTGCTAAAATGAGTTCTCCCTGGCTATCTCCAGCACACATACTGTTCCCATAGACTGAGCCTGTCATCACCAGCTGTACCACCTGCTTGGACTCCTGGGGCCCTTCTGCAAGTCCTGTTACCAAGCCATTTACTTGTTATAGCCTCATTCTGGCAGGAGGACAAGGCAATCAGAAAAGACGCTGCTTCTCTCTGGATGTGAAGAACATGATATCCATTCTGAGGCATCAGAAGGTGACTGATATCACCTCTCTGTCAGTTCCACCTCTCCCCATCACCACAGTCCCAGCTATGCTCTAGACCATTACACACACCTCTCCTCAGATCATCCTCACTCTTAAGTATGAACAGAAGCTTAAACTGCAGGATTACACAGATGAGGATAGGAGAAAGCAATACCAGGCTGTGCTTCTGATGCAATAATCCAGAGCTACATATGCTCCCACTTATTCTATAGAAGCCATGAAAATCTGCCGTAAACTGCACCCCACTTCTTGCTGCTTTGCTTGGCGATATTTGGGCTGCACCTGGAAACTGTGGATTTTCTGACAGAGAAGACACTAGCTACAGCTGATAGAACTCCCTAGCTACTTGGGGTTTTTCCCACTGCGTGGAGGAAGAGATGAAGATGTGAAACTCAGCTAGTATGTAACGCAGAAGGTGATGCCCAAGGCTCCAAAGTGCTCATCTATCCAGACCACCTCTGATGTGAAAATGCCTTCTGTAGTTACAGAAAACCCAAAGGCTGAGGCAGAGCTACTGCAGGAGTTTAGAACCTGCCTGTACTGATCAGCCAATGACCCTTGTAATTCCACATCCTGTCTCAGAGAGTTGCCAGTCACAAATGCTTAAGCAGGAGGCAAAGGAAATCTTATTTTGGCAACTGTGGAACACTTGCCCCATAGGACAACTATGCTGGAATATGTCAGGAGTCCCAGGAGGTGAGAAAGGGTGAAAACAGGAGTTAAATACTTGGTATTTCATTAAAAACGTAATTTTATCTGATACACTTAGCTGGTAAACAGCAACAGAGCAGCCTCACAGGTAAAGTTGCTTTTGCCATTCTCCCACTTTGATCTGGGTAAGGCTGGACAGTCTGCTCTTCAAGGGTGTGATTTTTAAAAGGAAGGGAAAGGCCTGTGCTACAAGGCAGTATTCTCTCTGTATTATAGCCTGATTATCCCAAAGACAGGGTTGAAGTAGCAGATGGTCTGGAAACATCTCCTAGTACAAGTGAGTTAAAAAAAAAAACAACTAGTTCCAAGGAGTGTACACAGTTCTTTCCCAATCCCTGTGCAAAAGCAATGCCATTTCTAACATGTCTCTTGATTCTTATTCTGTACTGCCCTATTTAGGTTCTGTAAACTCCTGAAATTTGTGGAATAATCACCTAACTTTATAAAAGCTTGTGTAAAATTTTTACCAATTGGCTAGGTTGCAATTCCAACCTAGCTAATGAGTATCAGCTTTAGCAATACATATCACTTAGCCTCTCAAAGTTAACCATACGGTGTTTATTTCCAGCAAGTTGTCTGTCCAATGCATAAATGACAGATCCTCACAGAATGGTATCTAAAGCAGATTTGCTGTCTGTGCTGACAGAGCAAAGCAGGCTTCCACTTTCCTACCACAAGAGAGTAAAGCACAAATGCTGTTAAATTTGGAGAAAGACTCCTGGGAGCCAAGACCTGAACATCTATAGGAGCCAGAAATCCCCCAGTCAGCAATGCACTTTTAAACACAAGCCTGATTTACTGGAATTACTTATGTGCTTCAAATTACATACAAACTGAAGTAATTGCCAAATTGGTGTCATGGGCTATATCTGACAGGGTGAACCAAAATATTCTCTACCCCGCTACATACCAATGTTTCTGCTGTTCCACAAAGACCTGTATCATTAATAAGTAACTGAAGCCCTCGACTGAAAGGCTATGAAGGACCTAGTGGAAACATTAAACTAGACATTTGTCGACCTGGACATAGATCATACAGGTGTATTTGCAGCACATCAAATCCAGATGTAACCTGTAAAAAATAAAAATAATAATAAAAAAAAATTAAAAAAAAAAAATAAAAAAAACCCAACACAACACACCAAAACACCAAACAAACAAACACACCCCCCCAAAAAAAAACCAAACCAAAAACCTAAACCAAAACAGAAGGAGCTGGCCAGCAATCCTTTCAGATTTTCTTGACATCTGTGCCCATGCTTTCAAAACATACTCTGATGACACCCAGGACAAGCAGATTCCAAATCTAACTCCTAAATGAGGACATGAACCTCAGACTGAAGGGAATTCCTCTGGTTTGTTATCTGTCACACCTTTCATCTGTATTTGCTCCTGGCTGATGTAGTGACACCTCATCAAAATGGTTTCTAAAAATATCATATGCATCAAAGAGCCTGACACATAATTCAGGGCTGAGCACTATAGCACATTTCCATTTGTGGCCCTTAAAAAAGCAAGTTGTTAATTCAGCAGTTCATTGCAGATAAAAATCTAGTATTTGTCTGTTTTCAAATCAGGTGGGTAGGTAAAAATTCAGGGTTGGCAGATAAAGCAGACAGACTGCAGGCAGAGAGACTACACATAGAGTCAGGATGTTCTCTGGCATGATCCTATTTATGAACAGTGAAGATGTTCTCTGGCATGATCCTATTTATGAACAGTGAACACGAAATCCTCCTTCTGTCAGCAGAGGAGAAATAAGTGAAACACAGAGATGGTGTCTGAGGTCACAGCTGCAAATGCCTTTGAAGGTGAAATTGTCAGTGTGGAAAACTGTTAGTACTGCCTCAATCATATTTCACTGTAGGGCCAAACTGAAAACAATAAAAAGGATGCAATTAAAAATTAAAGTCTAAAACTGTTCTGGAAAACTCCTACTCAGCTGCTGCATAACCTTGAAGCTGACTGAACTCTCTGGCTGGCTAAGTTGCTTAAAGATGCCTTTGTACAGACCCAGAATTGCCAGTCCTGGCAAAGCAGAGTAAGTTGATGTATGTACTTGCCTGAGCAGTACCAAATTCCAAAAAAGCAAGTGCTTTTGTAGATCTCTATTGCACACTTTCATTTCACACCACCAAGATAGAAGGTTCACCCCCCACCCTTTCTCAAAATTTGTAAGAAAAGCTTCAGTTATATCGACATGTTTAGGAAAAAAAAGAAAAAAAAAAATTGCAGATGATTGCAAGGACACACAAATATGAATTCCAAGGACATTCCCACATGCTAAAGGACAAGATGTCAGATGTGCTGCTGCCCACACCACTTCCTCTTAGCTAGCTCTAGTGAAGTTGCATTACCAAGTATGAAAGCATCTAACTTCCCTTGCTTGAACTGTGCAGGTTCAGGATTCTCCAACTAACACTTACCTAACAGCCTATACAGACGCACCTAACTTACTCGATTTATGAGGTATTACCTCCATCTCTATACACTGTAGGCAAGTGAACAATGATCCTGCCTTGAGGACTGGGAGCTCTAATGACCTAATACTGTATCTCAAATAACTACAATACTAGGAATGCGTGTTAGTGAACCAAAAGGTGAATTAGAACAGTCCACCAACAGACTATCTAAACCTGGACCACTCCTATGACAGAAATGTTTTGTCTGTTTACAGATGACATGTTGGCAGACATAAATCTTCTGGGTGAAACCACATGCACCACAACCTTTGTGTTGTATCTGTGGAATAATTAGTGACACTACCTACATTAACAGTTCCTTGTACCCCAGAAGTGGGGCAAAACAAACTTTAGATACTCTACCTGCCCTTTTATGACTACCTCAGTCAGTCAATTAAAATAATTTTGGTGGGACTTCCTTTGGCTTTTAAAACAAAGAAATTAAAGGCCAGAGTACTTTTAACAGTGACTATCTTTGCAGGTGCTTTTCATCAGACCCTGGCACCAAATCAGTGAGAAGGAATTTCTGACTGCACTTACCTTCCATGCCTCTGAGATCAGGGCTGACTTAATTAGTGCATGTTCATTTGCTCTGTCTTCTGCTGCTGATTGTGTTTAAGAGGTTTCCCTGGATACTTAACCCTACATCTCTGCCAGAGTTCCACCCATCTCAGCTTTTCATCTAATTACTACAGAATGCAGTCTTATTCTAAAAAAAAAAAAAACACCACCCCCCCCCCCGAAAAAACCAAAAAAACCACAACCCACAACATAAAAAGTTTAAGAAGTAGATCAAATGGTGAAACTGAGATGACAGAAACATCTCTTAAACAATTTAATTGGACCCTCACACTGTGGCCTGAGACCAACTGGTCTTTAGGGGAACAATAGCCTTTTTGTGGCAGGGTTTGTATATCGCCTTGTTATTTATGCTGACTGGGACTCTCTGGTGCTATTGTGAAAAAAATAATAGAAAATAAAATAAAGAATGGAAGATTTATGTAATGCTTCAAAGTAAAGCCTGTTTTGGTTTGTTTGTTTGTTTTACAGACTAAAAAATTACCACATTGTTGAGCTTCTCTCCCTTGAGGCACGTGATGATTAAGTTTTACAAGTAATCACGAGTGTCTGTTTCAGGCAGGGAGTTCATTAATTTTTACTAAATCTCTCCTGGGCTTTGGGTGCTACTGAAGCATACAGGTATTAATAAAGCTAATTTGATTTTCAGCCAAATGCAATCTAACCACTCACAATCCATCTCCTTCAGTGTCTGACACAAATGTGCAAGTAGTTTTAATATTTGTGTTTGCTAATATTCCCAGTCTCCTCCTTTCCAAGATAATGTTAATCAGCAGATAGGGAAGAATAGCAAAAATTCCTCCTTCTCAGGCCAGGCTATGAATTCCCATTCAAAGCCAGCGTTGCTAATTGTCTTTGAAAGTACTTATGTTTCATCAGTGTCTAAAAGACCTCAAAGTAAAGCAGAGTTTTGTTGGGCCTGGCATTACAGAAAGCAGAGAAACAGATTCTGTCCTCAAGTGCCTTCAGTCTAAGTCGGCAAAACAAACAGAGCATGTAAAAGGAAAAGGAGGACCAAAAATAAATGACTTAGCAAGTCAGGAACATGGTGATCTCACATGCAGTAATCAATAAACTCAGCCCTTTTTCTCAAAAGAAAAAGCTAATCAGTGTGATTATCTGTTTCTGCCCCTGTCTCCACTGGGGGAAACATCTATTGGTGCCTATTAATTTTGACAAAACTACAAGAGTTTAAGAAGCTTTAATTGCTGATCCTTTCCCACAGTAAAGAACTGAGGTTGAAAGTCTGATCTCTGTTTGGAGGTACTTAATTAGGTAGAGAGGTTATGCTTGTTTTAAGTTTAACTGGATCCCTAACCCCAGCAGTAGATTTTATTAGGTCAATGCTTCAGACATAGCTATGATCTCCACTAAAGACTATGGCAGCATTCAAACCAACCTTGTACTCAGAAGAGCACAATGTAAGAGGCTTCTTCTCAGAAATATCCCATTACACACACATTCATTTCAACCGAGACTGAATTAGTCAAAAATGTATTCAATGTACTTAACACTATAAACCCCTTTGGACTGCAAATCAGACTGGCAGAAGCAAGAAGAAAAGGGTTGCTCAGACATTAGGAACAATTCAGGCATCCAAGCTCACAACAGTTATGACTCAATCTGGCTTGATTTCTGGTAGGCAGATTAAAATGCATTGTTTGTACCAAATAAAGCATGAATAATAGTATTGCCTTTGTCTGCCTCTTGCACTGCACTGCTGCTAGAGCTGCAGGAGACAATCCCCCCTGCTGGTGATACTCACAAAGAAACTTTACCTTCACCTTCCTTCTCATAAGAGATTTCACAGTGGAGCTGGGTTCATCGATGCAGAAGACTGTTCAAGTGGCTCTCAATTTCTCTTTATCTTGCCAAGTCCTAGGGTCAATATGGTGAGATTGTTCCTATTCTTCAAGTTGCTCTGATCCAACCATTCTATTTAAGGAAGGGTAACAAAGTTCTTATTAGTACATTTGATGAATTGTATTCTAAAGGATCCAACTCTGACCCTTACATTAACTTTTTGTTTTGCTTTATTCTTAGAAGAGCTAACAAGGCTGACTTCTTCACTGCAAGCCAAATTGCTGTGAGAGGGTGTTATAATTTCTCTGGCCTGCTGGGTAGGATGCTGTCATCTTTTTGAAACAACAGGGATATTCTTAATTTAAACTGAAAAGAAGCTTAATAGAAATTCATGGGATGTGATGGGATGTAATTTGGGGGAAACAAACTCGCTTCTGTTTCTGTATCCACTAGACAGTCAAGAGATTTTTCAAGTAACTGTAGGTAAGTAGTTAGTTAGCAAGACTTTTTTGCATTTTAGCCAAAGGGAGTTTTGCTTAACAAGCATAAACAGAACAGTCTGTGATGCAGAGACACAACTATAGTCCATCCCATAGAGGAGGACATGAAATGCCAGACCACAGAGAGCAGCTCAATATCCTTACGCACTCACTCTCACACTGTATACTACTTAGAATACTTCCATTTGTTTTGCATTGTAGCAGAATTTCAAGGTAGAAAGGAATCCCACACTCATAGCCTATGAGTGAGTTGCAAGTCTTTATACTGACATTGCTGAACAAGCACTGTAGTCAGTAAAAAGAAAAATAGATGGTCTGGCATTTCCTTTTCCCCTTGGTCCTCCATCTGTGCTCTAAAAGAAAAGAACAACAGCTGTTAGCAGGTATTAGTGCACTGTTACACAACCAGGAGGAGGAGCATTTATTTCTGAAACCAGCTATGGTTTAGGTGAGACAAAAATACAAACTGCATAGAAAGAGAAGTTACAGGCATATGAGAAAACAGAACTTAGATGCCTAGAAACACCAAAATTGGCATAATGTGGGACTTCTGCCAGCATTTCCTAGCTGAGGTTTGCTCACAGGTCTGCAGCTTTGCCCTCATCTACAGGTTTGTGAGTGGTGAATATAGCTGTTCCTGACATTTTCTAGCTGTATGTAACTTGGTTACCGCACCTGAAGCCCAAAGTCCCAGTAGTAAGGTTTTACCATTATTCTTTTCATTTTCCTGTGGACTACACATACCAAAACTAAAATGCATCATAGGATGTGTAAAGCCGTATATTTACTCCTGGGACTAAACTAGCCAACTGAACTGACTATACTCACCGCTGCAGAGACCTGATTTTCTAAAGCCTTGAATCACTCTGCCCTCCATTTCCCCTCAATACAGGAAGCTGACAATTCTATCATCTATCAGCACATAAAACTACTTTGCCTCACTGCACCTCTTTCTGGTACATAAAATATTAGGTTTTCTAGCTTCCAAAGTTATTTTTAGTTATTTTACTTAAACAGGATCTACCTGCTTCATTTTTTTTTCCTACTGATGTTTCAGAAACTCAGGTGGCAAGAACATATCACTTAGGCAATACAGAATGTTTCCAGCAGTTATGCAACACAAATAGTCTCCTTTGGAAAATATAATTACTGGGTGGGAGCTTTCAATACATCTCTGAAAACATAATCTCTTATAATTTTGAGTCTTGGCTATGCTACCACCTACTAACACACAGAAAGAGTCACCAAACCGGAACTGCTCTTTAGCCTCCCCATGATTAACACCTGCGACAGGAGATGTAAATTCCCTAGCAGCTGTGAACTAGCATTAAAGCAAGGTCCGGAGGTTTTGTGATTTTGGGGTTTGCTCAGAGATGAAGAAAAATAAAAAGCCATAAGAGACACAAGAGGCAGCATTTTTTTTCCCTCCCCACTTTTCTCTTTTTCCATTTCTCATATACAATAGATATATTTTGCCTTTATAAATGCCTAGCATTTTTGGTATTTTGTGAGCTGCTTTAGTTTAACACTAGTCTAATTCTGGTGGAGGTATGGGTTAAGGTATGTGGAAACTGCAAAACTGTGTCCATGCTGTTAAAAAAAAAAAAAACAACTTGTTTTACTACAAAATAGTATTCTAGTGGATATCTTAGGGTACTGAGTTGTTCTACTCACAGAGAGAGCTTGAGTCTTTTCAGCTGCTTTGAATTTCTGTAAGTGCTGATATACAAAAAGTCAGGATATATAAAGCAAGTCTGCATCTGAAATCTTGCAGTATTCAAGAGATTTACTTCTGTTACTGTGTCCTCAACTTCAAATACTCAAAAATTAGCAGCTGTCTTCAATCTTTTAATGAGTCTGTTAACTTCTACTTGTCTCCCAAGTTTCTCAGCTGTGAATAATCCTCAGTGATTTGGCCGGTATTTTTTACCCCTGCTGTCCTGCTAAATTGCTACTACCTGTTCTAACAAGCTCTTCAACTGGGACAGTTGACAACCATCTAAACACAAAATGAAACCAGCAACAAACTCTCCTAAACTTAATTGGGTGGGTGGTGTGAAAAACAGGTTACCTCATCAGCCTTTGTAATATTCAGGGATTAATTAAATTATGTTTACTGCAGAGTTTATGAGGCAATAAATAAGCTTTCGCAGCTGCTTAAAAGCCACAGCAAAGCTGATAAAGGCATCTAATAATTGCAAAAGCCATTCAGTACCTTGAATATATCTCTGCCACGAATGCAAGTCTTACTATATGACAGATCAGCAGCAGACTTAACGAAACAGAGGAAGCCTTCCCTGTAGGAACCTTGAACAGATATAAATTCTTAAGACATGCAACTCAGTCCCAAATCCAGGTAGAGCCTCACTTGTCAGGAAACAGACAAAATGCAGATGAAGATGGTGATTTTGCTGTTCTACAAACACTTCAACAGCACGCGAGCCACCTCCTTGGGCCAAGCAGCATCCTTTCACCAGCAGGGCTGCCAAAACCCCTAAAAAACTCACGGGAGCCGCCGGAGCTCCCCGACTTTTCTAGCAGCAGCCAAGCACCATTGCTGCTGCTGGGGGAGAGGACTACGGCTCAGCCTGCCTTTGCCTTCGCTTCTCAGTCGTTTGGGGATATGTGGGGGGTTACCCAACAGCAAACCTGGGCGTGGGATACAACGGCCCGGGCGGGCAGGGTGTGTACAGTCTGAGGGGGGTGTCTAGGCCAGCTGGCCCCGGGCGGCGGCGGCCGTCGGTGCCTCACAGGGAGATAGGAGGTGTCGGGGGGGAGCCCGTATCGCCTCTCCGCCGTCTATAAGAAAAGTTACGTTACCTGGACGGGTAGCCGGGCTGGGGCTGGGGCCGGGGCTGGGGCCGCCGGCTTCTGGAAGGCTCAACGGGCAGGGCGGGTTCCGCGTGCTGCCCAACGGAAACTAACGGCTGCGCAGCCCTCGCGCAACTCCTCAGCGCCGCGGATCGCGCTGGAGGAGGGCGAGGGAGCAGCGCGCGCTCGCAAGTGCGGAGCTTCTCCTCCCATTAGTATTTATTATTATTTTATTTTGAGTGTGAGGGGTGCATCCTTGCACTCAGTGCTGAGCCTCTGGAGTCCGTATGGAAGGGCCGTAGTTTCTCTACGTTTCTGTGCAAGATGCAAGAAGCTATGGGGTCTACTCAACCATCTGTTGCTTGAACATTGGACTTCCAGGCTGGCTGTTTTGTTTTCTCCTCTGGTGGTGACACAGCGGGCTTCAGTGCTGGTGGTTGGAGCTACTCTTCCTGCTCAAGTGGGATGAGAATGAAGCGGCACCCAAGGCTGTTAGGGGTAAGGCGTTTAAATCTCTTCCATGGCAGTATTGTGGTGGCTTGGGGAGTTGTGACCTCATCTATGCTGGAGGCAAAAATACTGCACAGGGGGAACTCGGGAGAAACAAACTAAACTGAGACAGTTATTATTTATCAGCTGATAAATAATAGGCACAGCCAAAGAGTGAAGTAACTGTGAGAACACACCGTTCTGCATTTTATAAACAATAATTAACGACTGCTGACTGCACAGGCCCTGAGAAGCCTGAAATGTTGATTACAACTTGCAGCTCTTACCAGGGCAGCAAAGAAAGCAGAAGTATCAACTTATGAATTCTGCCATGTTGTCTTTTCCAGCTTGCAGATGAACTGATAAGTGATATGGTGCTTAAGTGGGTGAGCATTAATCGTAAACAAACACTGGTGGGCCAGCATTGACTGTTGGTTTGGTTTGTGTGGATGGTGCTTTTCTCCCCAGCCTCTTGAAAATACATTCTCCTGAATATGAATATGGGCAGTATTTTGACTTTATGCCCTGTTACGAACTTTGGCTGTGTTTATATGGGTATTCAAAGCTTCCAAATGAACAGGAAATAGCACCTCAGTACTTTTAGTTTGGTTGACAAGATTGTTGTGTTTTGTGAGTGATGATACTTGCAAGACAGGAACCAAAGGTGAACAGTTGGAAGTGTCTCATAAGTGTTTTATAATTTGGACTAAGTGGATATGTGAGCAATGTGGAGAAACACATCAAAATACAGTGTGGCATTTTGCTAAAGCCACACTTCTTGTTGGTAGCACAGAGTCAGAAGTAAATTTTACTCTTAAGTGAAGTAACTCTGATTCAGAAGAGAGACAGTAATCAGAGTGCATTTTTTTTTTCCTGGACTTGATGTCTTTTTAATGTCTTCCTCCTCTGGCTTTGGCAGAGACCATGTACAAATCAACTGACTTTTTCCTAGCTCAGTTTGCTAACTTGCACAAACAGATTTGAACATCTGCATTTGCTCTTCCCTTGGCTCATTGTTACTTATTTCTACTTGCAGTCTTTATTTCTAGGATGCTAGGCTGTGATTTATAATTAAATCGCCATAAGTGTAGCATGAGTCATGTGAAACAGGGTCAGAATACATAAATGTGTATCTGGAGAGAACAATATTTATTCAAAGAGAAGCAAACAAACAGTAGTAAAAAGCATACCACAGCTAACAACAACTCAGTTCACCTGCTGCTGGTATATTGATAAGTACTCCTCTTTTCTGGATGGAGTATCTAAGCAGCCAGCCTGTATAAACTATGAAATGTAATTACTCTTACATACGGGAAATCTCTGGCAGGCACAGACTTGGCATAAACAGTGCAGCGTTGCCCTGCAAAGGCCACTGGAACTGAAGTGTATTAGAGATGTGGCCATTGTGTTCCAATAGCTCAGCTATTTCTGAGCCTTTGACCGAACTGCAGATATGCTGTGTTGCAGGAACAGCGCTTTGTCAAGGTGCAACCTATTACTCTTCCTTCCCCTTCATTTCTTCACTTCACCCTTTCCTACTTTTCTGCATTTTTGTACCCAAGTCTGAATTTAGGGCTTTGAAGTTGCTGCTCTCTGTATTGACTTCCTTCATCTGAAGATGTAAATTGAGCAGTACATGTTTTCCTTGAGTATCTGGAATTTTCCCATTACAGTTTAGCAAATTAGCAAATTGTGGTCTGAATTTTACTTTTGCAGGTGATGGCCTGCAGTATTTTGTTTTATAGAGTATGTTTGTTGATTACTTGCTAAATTGACAGACACCCAACGCTGAGTTAGCTACACACATGATAGAGCTAAGAAGCTGAGAAAACAGCATGAGTTTTGAGTGTGTGACTTTTTTTAAGCTTTGGGGGAAGGATAACCTAACAAAGTTCCTAAATCCATGTCTCGGGTCCCTAGTATTATGTGGTGTTAAGTATTTTGTTTCTTCAGCTATTCCTTTCTCTGATTAGAAGTGTTAAAGATTTGGCATAATTTAGCATTAGAGTTTGTACAGTCTTTCACATATTTATATATTAAAATGGACTTAAATGTTAACTTTTTAATCCATGTAGATTCAGTCTTAGCCCCGTTTCTGTAAGCAGCAGGTTTTTTGGGGTTTTTTTGTGTGTTTGGGTTGTTTTTTGTGGTTTGTTTGTTTTTTGTTTGTTTGTTTGTTTGTTTGTTTGTTTGGTTTTTTTTAATAGAATTCCAAACTGTTCATCTGCAGAGAAGCTTTGGATTCTGAAAAGCAGCCTCTTGCCCCATTCAGTTGTATGTTTCTCCTGTTTATTTTAATGGAAGATACATTGGTGCACCAGTCTTGAGAATTATAGTAGTGTGTGAGGAATGACACTTTCCAAGTATTGATGGTTTGGGTGGCATTTCACTCAACTGGCATGGCAATGTTAGAAATTGGAGTCACTGAACTGGATTGGCTCTAGTTGATAGGAGAAAAATTTATTGGAATGGATAAAAATTACTGTCCTTGCCATATTGCAGCTTAAATCTTTATCCTCAAAGCTCCAACAGTAGTATTTGAAAAATACATACATTTAAAAAATATTTATAGATATAAAACTAAAAACATATAATACATAATAAACATATAAAATATAAAAATATCCTATTTTTGCGTTCCTCAGGGCTCAGTGTTGGGATTGTTTCTATTTAACATCTTTATTGATGATCTCAATGAGGACATAGAGTCTATCATCAGTAAATTCGCAGATGACACAAAGTTAGGAGGGTGTTTTGATCTGCGTGAGGATAGGGAGACTCTCCAGAGAAACTTAGACTGGATTGCTGGGCCAGTGTTAATGGTATGAGTTTCAACAAGGTCAAGTGCCGGGTCCTGCACTTGGGCCACAACAACCCCATGCAATGCTACAGGCTTGGGGAAGTGTGGTTGGAGAGCTGTCTCACGGAGAGGGATCTGGGGATTCTAATTGACAAGTGAATGAATATGAGCCAGCAGTGTGCCCAGGTGGCAAAGAAGACCACTGGCATTCTGGCTTGTATTAGAAATGGTGTGACCAGTGGAAGTAGGGAGGTGATCGTCCCCCTGTACTCAGCACTGGTAAGGCCTCACCTTGAGTACCGTGTCCAGTTCTGGGCACCTCAGTACATGAAGGATATCAAGGTGCTGGAGTGGGTGCAGAGGAGGCAACGAAGCTGGTCAAGGGACTGGAGAATAAATCATATGAGACCCTTTGAAGGAGCTAGGTCTGTTTAGTTTGAGGAAGAGGAGGCTAAGAGGAGACCTCATCACTCTCTACAACTACCTGAAAGGACATTGGAGAGAGGTTGGTGCTGGTCTCTTCTCTCAGGTAATTAGTGATAGAACCAGAGGGAGCGGCTTCAAGCTGAAACAAGGTGGGTTTAGACTAGACACTAGGAAAAAATTCTTCATGGAAAGAGTGGTGGGATATTGGAATACGCTGCCCAGGGAGGTGGTTGAATCACCATCCCTGGATGTGTTTAAGAATTGCTTACATGTAGTGTTGGGGGATATGGTCTAGGGGTGAACTTGTAGAGTAGGGTGAATGGTTGGACACGATGATCCCATGGGTCTTTTCCAACCTAGATGACTCTGTAATATATAAATTATATATATTTATATACATAAAACATATCTTTATATATATATAGTTTTCTTCCCTTTTATTGGAAGTAACTGTAATTTTCAAACCTGAACTTAGTGGCTGGTATCCTGTTAAACAGGATATGAGCATCCTTCTTGACTTATGAAGGACTGACTGGGCAAATAGCCTCACTGTGTGATGGTGGGCATTCTTACATAAGCACAGTGAAAGCACCTTACCCTAATCTGTGGTATTGCAATCTCTGTGCATGGAAAGCTAGGTAAAAGCTGAACTTAATGTGGCTGTCTTGTGCAACTACCTTATGATCACACGCAGTCCTCTCCTTCATCTCAGTTTTAGTAAGATTGGCATTTGATTTTCTTATTTTGAACAGTATGATCCTAAGGCTTTACCACACCTTTTACTGCTCAGAATTTAAACCTTCCTCTGAAGATGGCCTTCCCCACCCCGTCTGCTTCTGGTGCTAATCATTAAAGTATCTGAGTATCTTGGTAACTCAGTTTTATAAATCCCTTGTAAGATGAGAAGGTGATATTTCTTTTTAAGCTTTGGCCCTTCTCTGTAGAAGTAGGCAAATCTATTAAACTTGGGTTCCTTGACATAAGGTACCAAAGATCTAATTTTTATGCTAACTACTACTCTGAGAATTAACAAGTCACTGTTCCAAAAGACTTTAGCTTCAAGTGATGAGCCTCCTGGTCTTAACTCCATCCGACCAGTGCCAATAGAGACCTTAATTTTACTGAAATTGCATTTCAGGAGATGTACGGCACTATCTTGAAAACACATTTAAATTGAAAAAGAAAGTACTAAATTATTTAAAATATTTTTTTTCACAGCTCTACTGATAGGTGAAGAGGAAGATTTTATGTGTTTGAAATGTTGATGTGTGCTGGTTGGTGCAGATACAGTGCTGGCTGGGTGCAACTTAAATGGAGATGTAAAGTTGCAGGTTTGGATCCCCGTGTTTACAAGAAGTTCATAGAAGTGGCTTGACTTTATCAAAGGACAATCATTAAGAGTTACTTTGTTGTCATGCATATCTATTACAGTTTAGCAGTAAAAAAACAATGATCCTAGTACACTTACAGGGAAAGACAAAAATCAACCTTCAGAGCCAATAAAAAAGAGCTGGGTTTTTCAGTAGAAATAAAAGCTAAGTATGTGATGTCTTAAGTCACTCAGTTGAGTTCTTGTCAATACAAGGTTATTCCCTAGAATACATTGCTCTTGTTCTTGGTTGTGGGTTTTCAAGATAAAAAGTGACAAGTCCTATTTCTAATTTTACCTCAGAAAAGTGTTCCAGAGCACAGCATATCTCAGCAGTAAGAACATTTTCTGGTCAGTTGACAAGTCTTTTTAGGATGGGCTATATACAGTAGCCCAAGTAACTTAATTTTTCTTCTTGAGGTTGTGTGTCTTGGAAATCTTTGTTCAGCTTCACTTATATTTAACATTTTTAGTAGTTTTATAGGAAATTATTTACTTTTTAAACCTTTTATGTATTTGTTGATAAGGCCATACAAGTAAAAATGTGAAGATGTGCCTTTCACAATTCTGGTACTATGTCTTGCAAATATATGCACAGTTGTGTGTAATAAAAACCCCCAAAAAACAGTTTATAGAAACACTTGCACTGTAGAAACACTTTTTTCTTACCCTGAACAAGGATAAATACAGTTCATAATTTCCTCTTTACAGAAGGCTACCATGACTGAGCAGTTATAAACATCCAGACTTGAACTTATTGTAGCATTTAAGCGATACTAAAGTGCTGAGTGGAGTACTGAAACATTTGCTTTCCTAAGCTGTTTCTAAGACTTTGATTGCTTTAGGCACATGCAGTTGTTAATCCTAAGGTATTAAGAGGGTAACCAAACTCTTACTACCCGCTAAATTTTAGACAGTATAGTAATATGGGAGAGTGCTACAGAAATGGCGATTCATCCCTATTGCTAGAGGCTAGCAAAGGAAGGTCTTTTCCAAAAAAACCCTACCAGCCTAGTTCAGCTAGATTGTATATTTAGCTGTTGACCAAGAAAAAAAGATACATAGGAGCTTGGCATTGACCTTCTATCTATGTTAAATTTAAGGTACCTTACTACAAAAAATAGAATTGTTGTTGTTGCTTATTGCATAAGGCTTATTAAACGACTGAAAGCCTGCTATAAATCTGTGGATTGCCATATTGTTTTTTGAGATGTGATCGCTTTTTTAGTATCTTCTCTCC
Source organism: Megaceryle torquata (assembly GCA_024611175.1). Taxonomy (NCBI): domain Eukaryota; kingdom Metazoa; phylum Chordata; class Aves; order Coraciiformes; family Cerylidae; genus Megaceryle; species Megaceryle torquata. The sequence continues at coordinate 15,732 of JANIJG010012305.1, forward strand.
CCTAATGCCACCATTATGGGTGCAGAAAACACTGCTTGTCCATGCCCACAGCAGAAGGAAGATGGGTATCTCTTCCTTGGATAACACCCAAGATCACTTCGAGTTATGCCATGGTGAAGGTAGAGCTCTGTTACCCTGATGCTCTAGGATACTCCTCCCAGGAGTGGAGTGCATCTCTGTACTTGAGAGGGTAGTACTGTTGGTCTTGCACCCATGGTGACTGTGTAGGGTAGAATGCACCAGCAAGGGTGTGATCGAGTTTTGGCTGCTGAAGTAACAGCCAAAGCTTGATTCCTGAACAGTGAGTTAGCTTTAAAAATAAATAGTGTAACTGAACAGGTACCTCCAAACCTGCTGTAGAGACTATCGATAAGCCAACAATACAGTTTCTGACACAATGGTCATGTCTTTTACTAGGACCCCTGCAAGAATTCAGATTAATATCTCTACAAATGTTTATACTCAGAAAGCTGCCCTTTAAGTAACTCAGTTAAATGTGATTTAAAAGGTTAATTAAACACACAGACACCCCCCCCCCCCCCGGGTGATTAATAATGGAAAATTAGTAACAAAGGACAAGGAGAAGACTGAGGTACTCAGTAATATTTTTGCCTCAGTTTTCACTGGCAACCTCTCTTCTCACAGCCCTCAAGTTGGTGGCCCACAGGACAAGGACCAGGTAGACAAAGTCCCTCCCACTGTAAGCAAAGACAAGGTTCATGATCACCTGAGGAACCTGAATGTAAATAAGTCCATGTGAGCTGATGAGGTGCATCTTAGAGTAGTGAAGGAACTGGATGATGCAGTTGCTGAGCCACTCTCCATAATACTTGAGAAGTCATGGCAGTCAGGTGAAGTCCCTTGAAACTGGAAAAAGGGTAAACATTGTGCCCATCTTTAAAAAGGGTAAAAAAGAAGACCCTGGGAACTACTGCCCTGTCAGCCTCACCTCTGTGTCTGGGAAGACCATGACACAGATCCTCTTCCTGGAGGATATGCTAAGAAATATATGGAGGACAGGGAGGTAATCCTAGGTAGTCAGCATGGATTTACTAGGGGCAAGTCCTGCCTGACCAACCTGGTGGCCTTCTACAATGAAGTGACTGCATCAGTTAACAAGGGTAGACCTATGGTTGTCATCTATCTGGACTTCTGCAAGGCTTTTGACATGGTCCCCCACAACATCCTTTAAGTTGGAGAATTACAGGTTTGATGGGTGGACTGTTCAGTGGGTAAAGAACTGGCTAGATGGTTGCACCCAGAGAGTGATGGTCAATGGCTCAATGTCCAGATAGAGGAAGGTGACAAGTGGTGTCACTCAGGGGTCTCTACTGGGACCAGTGTTGTTTAATATCTTAATTAGTGATATTGACAGTGGCATTGAATGCACCCTAAGCAAGTTTGTGGATAATACCAAGCTGGGGGTTGCAGTTGATACACCAGAGGGAGGGGATGCCATCCCGATGGACCTGGATAGGCTGGAGAGGTGGGCCCAGATGAACCTTATGCGGTTCAACAAGGCCAAGTACAGGGTCCTGTACCTGGGCCAGGGTAACCAGCATTATCAGTATAGGGTGGGAGAGGATATACTGGAAAGCAGTCCTGTGGAAAGAGACACGGAGGTGCTGGTGGATGAAAAACGGGATATGAGCCACTAATGTGCTATCGCAGCCCAGAAGGCGAATCACATCCTGGGCTGCATCAAAGGGACTGTGGCCAGCAGATCAAGAGAAGTGATTCTGCCCCCGTGAGACCTCACCTGGAGTACTGCATCCAGTTCTGGAGCCACCAGCACAAGAAGGATGTAGCCATAATGGAGCATGTCCAGAGGAGGGCAACCAAAATGATCAGGGGAATGGAGCATCTTTTGTATGAAGACAGGCTGCAGGAGTTGGGGTTGTTCAGCCTGGAGATGAGAAGGCTCCAGGGGGACCTTATAGTGACCTTCCAGTACCTGAAGGGTACCTATGTGAGGGTGGGGGAAGGTCTATTTGTAGTGATAGGACAAGAAGCAGTGGTTTTAAGCTAGGAAAGGACAGGTTTAGACTGGATATTAGAAAAAAGTTCTTTAATACAAAGGTGATAGACCACTGGAATAGGCTGCCCGGAGAAGCAGTGGAGGCCCCCTCCCTGGAGTCATTTGAGGTCAGGCTTGATGGAGCTCTGAGCAGCTTGACCTAGGTAGAGATGTCCCTATTTGTGTAGGGGGGTTGGACCAGATAACCTCTAGAGGTCCCTTCCAGCCCAAAACATTCTATTATTACAAAGGAATTTATCACCAGCCACAAGTCAGTTAGTGCTGTGGTCCTTAACAGATGTAAAACTTGCCCTAGCTCTATTTAACATTGCACACCTAGGTGTATTTAACACTAAATTATTTGCCAGTTGTAAGCAAGTTAATCTTATATATGTGAATGTTTTAAACTTGGAAGTTTTCTGCAGTTCCCAACATGGATTAACTTGCCCTCCTTCTGCTTGAATTAAGACTTAATTTGAAAAATGTGCTCTTTGCCTTAGTAACCTGTAGAGCCATAGGAGGGTAGTAAAGTTTGTGATACCACTAATGGTAAGGGTAAGCACTTGTCTTTAAATGTGGCACTTTTAAAGGCAAAATACAAACTTTCTAGAGATAATGAGCATCCAGTACAAAGAACTAAACTGAAATACTAAACTTGAACTAATTTCAGTTATACCTAAAATTGTAGGTATGTGGACCTTGGATCTTGAGCTTAATTCTGATTTTAGCAGTCTTGGGGGAAAAAAAAAAAAACACCCCACACTTCTAAAAGCATTATGGAGCAGGATACAAAAAAAAAAACCCCAAAACCACACCCAACCTAAACCCTGCAATAGCCATAACTACGTTTGCAGAAAGTAGCTTTCTGGTTAAATGGATTCCAAAGATGACTTGCATGGAGAAAGACTTGTTAGATTGATTTTTAACAGTCATTTCAGAAGGAATGCTTATGTGGACTTGGTGCATGCTTGAAGGATAGTTTTCCATTTAGTTTCAAGTAGAGTTTCAAGCAGTCAAAGTTTGGTTGAACAGCACCATTATATATACACAATTGTTTCAAAGCAGTTTTTCCAGCCCAGATTGTGGTCACCAGTAAAAAGTGTTTAGTTTTCACAAGTTAGCAAGCTTTGAATCTGGGACTACATCATCAATTTGGAGGCCTGGCTTTAGTGACTATTGGTGTTCTTTTGATGCCATTAAATAATGGAGACAGATTAGTAATCAGTGCAAATTACACAGTACATCAAGCCTTGGGCATGCATGGTCCTACTCACAGCTCATGGTTTGGGGCCTGGAATGACTGAAGTTGCAGCCCATTCAAGGCTTAGGCTATGTCTTCATTAGTAAGTAACACATTGCAGTGTAGGGACAGAGCTGTAGAGCAAAATCATGCTGAGAACCTGACATCCCTGCACTATCACTGAAGTTTTTTATTTCAGCCTAGACATAATAAACTTCTCTGTTTCAGCCCAGACCCTGGTCTGGTCCAGGTGAATACCCATTAAACAGGTCAAATGCAGTTGAGGCATTCCAAGAGCCCATTTCTTGCCTGAGTTTTGCCGTAAGTGAATCCAGTTTGTTCACCAAGAAGGCTGCACTAATAAGCCTGATCATGGTAAATGGTCTGCTAGCTTGGAAAACAAAGAAAAGCTCTTAGTTAACATTAAGGTAACTACAGTGTTTTTATATATACGTAGTGCAGCATTCCTACTGATTTCCATTTTGGAAGTGTTAATTCACAGAACACTTAAGATCCATTAGTACATAAAATAACCTTGAAACAATTATTCTAGGTTCTACTTCCCCCCATTTTCCAGCTGCAGGAGTCTTTTTGATGTCATATCCCAGAGAGCTATCACTAAGAATATTACAGTTGCACAGCAACCTCAATGTGATAAATAACTGGTTTAAAATAGTCCGTTGCTGCATATTGCTTTTCCAATAGGAGCCAATTTCCTACCACTGCAACTAATAAAACTTTTGAAGAAAACATATGCAGTGTTTTAAGACTAAATAGGAGGTTTTTTTATTCAAATATCTTGTTATGTCCAGGCACTATCACCAGATTTCTACACCAAATTATTTTAAAGTACCCAGCATTCCAGCATTGTAATTTCTCTGCAAACAACACTAAACCCCATCTCACCTCTCCCCCGTCTCATCAGTTGTACAAAGGTAGAAATGAACTAATGTAATAGTAGCAATCCAGCTGTAATTTCCACAAGCATTAGTTTTTTTTACCTAGTTATCTACAGTGAAAGTGTCTTTCTACAGAAAAAACCTTAACACAATACACAACATACAAGTTATATATTCCCAGTTTTGTTTATTTTCATGGAATGCTAATTTAGTTACAATATGGCAGTTCTTAACTACTGAAATGTGACATTAATTCCTCTCCATTGCTGCAGAACAGTCTTGATTTATATATATTGTTTTAAAACAATCTTATTTTACATAGTTGAGGTCTCTGGTGGTTTTTAAGCTCTGATGCTTAAGCACACGGCAAGCTACAAACCTTAGGTTTTATATTTATACATATATTCTATGTATTCAGACAACTGCTGTAAGTTATCTATAATTTAATATTTATAAAAAGTGCATATACTGGTACATATGCACATCTAGAAACACACTTTTACTACTGCCTCCCTTTTATAAAATGCTGCATAACTTACAGCCATATTATTCTCACTCACTGCTATTAAAGTCCTTTACTGTCTTTGTTACAGAATTTCAACTATTCAATTCCCTCAAGTCTGAATGTAGGTATTTCTATGTATATTTTCACCTAAAAAGTACTCCCTATTCCTTTAAGAAGCTTTAAATCATGCATCAGTTTAGTAAACAGTCACTTTAGCATGGATTTTAGAATCTTAGACAGTGTAAAATCTACTTCTGGAAAATTTCCGTCTGTATATTTAATTTCTTCTTTTAGTTACAAAAAATATATAGGATTGAAACATACTGAATACATGCATCTCTCAAAATGGCTAAATTCTAGCCTTATAGATAAATTAAAAAAGTACACCCCTGCTAACAGGATGCAAACATGGCCTCAAACAGGCCATTACCTGTATTTAACATAGCTCATTAACATTAAAAAGTTCAAGTCAGCTGTTCTCTCAAGATGGTGTCAAAAGCCTTAAGAGCATAACATACTTATACTCCATATACAAAGGTGGGTGCACATACCTAGTACCCTTTATTTAATACTTTCAAGGCTTCTAGGCTTTGCCTCTGGTGATACAAGTCCTGAAATGATCTGAATGAAAACTTGAAGTTGAAAGTTGTTTTTAATACACTGTAAAAGCAAGTTATGTTTAAAATAAAAATGTACACTGAAGAACCTAAAGTACTCACTGAAACAACTGTACAAAGCTATTACAGATATAGAAAGGAATAATGGTGGACTTATTGTCAAACAGAAGTAACACTTGCTAACCTCTGTAAAAACTTTTAGTCTTCTACCAAGAATTTGCAGCTGTTCAGAACAAGTAAAATTCAAACCACCTCACAATGTCTACATTTAAAGTTCTTTTATACAGTGCAAACGTTTAAGACAGAGTAACTCCCCAGTGAAACATGTGACACTATTCAGTGCCAGTCTTTTGAAGATTCTTCTTTCAATAACTTTATTTACACATTAAGCTAAAGGTTCACTATATATGCTTTGAAGTTTGCTGAATATCAGCAGAAAAATACGTGAACTAGCAGCAGTTGTATTATGAATATATGATGGTTACTTTAATGAATGCATAAAGTTTTCCAGACTGTATTCTGTGTCATACTGTTCTTGATCCCACAGTTCTCCAAGGTTCTCGAGTACTGATTTCATTGATGCTTTTCCAGAAGAGGTAGAGGTATCTGCTTTTTCAGTTTTTCCATCCTTCAAAAAAGAAAAAAAAAAATCAATTAATTTTATATAATCGTGTTTGCAGGAATATACTATATTCTTCAAATGATTCTTTTGGGGAACTTATCACTTCTTCCTGTTTTTCAGAGAGCTATCTACTACTTGTCATTCAAAGTTCAAGTGTTCATCTGATTAAATTTTATGTTTCCAAGCAAAACTTCTCCGTAAGCTTACTCTGGTTTTAGTATTTGTAAAAATGGTTCTTTACCTTGTCAAGAGTGAACAGATCAAGGAGCTGTTCTGTTCCCATGCTCTGTAAGCTTGTGTTTTCTTGGCTGATCACTGTGTTTGCAATATTCATTTTGAACTTCTGAAGACCCATGATTTTTTCTTCTAGTGTTCCCCTGGTTATCAGGCGATACACATTAACAACACGTTTCTGAAAGAAAAAATAAAAAATCTTGAGCATTCAAGAAAGCATAACCTTTTAGTATTCATCAGGGACAGTCTGGAAGCAGTTTGGCTTGGAGTTACCGTTCAGCAGCTGTACTCAGTAAGTCTGACTGATGTCAGATGAAAAGAATGAGACTATGCCAGCATAGAAGCACTTTAAGAGTTCACTGCTTTTTATAACTGTAGGGGGAGACTAACAGCAGTCACTCTCCCTCCCTTTCCAGACAAGAGGACAACCATGTGGGGCTTCCTTTCAGTTCCTTCTCTCACTTGCATCTCTCTCTTCACTGAAGGGTAATTCTTCCATGCCTCTCCTCAGCAGTTGAGGAAGCACCAAAGAGAAAGCATACCTAGCCAGGGTAAGGTAAGAAAGTACACACTTGAACATCTGGCGTACTTGCAAAAAAGCAGTATGAATGAAGTTTGGTAGAAACCCACATACAACACTTCTATTATATGCTACAGCCTTATCCAAATTGGAAAGAGTTCCTCTATGGAAAAAAATAATGGGAAATTAAAGAGTTTTTTCACCTGACCAATGCGATGTGCCCGATCCATGGCTTGCAGGTCTCTCATTGGGTTCCAGTCATGTTCCACAAATACTACTGTATCAGCCCCTGTTAAGTTAAGTCCCAATCCACCAACATGAGTGGTGAGCAAAAGAACATCTATAGATGGGTCATTATTAAACCTGCATGCAAAACAAAAAGTTAAGTGTGTTAGTTAAATAATAAATTTGCCAAAGCAGTCGAGGTTCATCAGATCAATTTTGCACCATATAAATAATACAGTTCATTACAGTTGGCCTCTGCAGTTATGAAGGAATATGCTTACCGTGAAACAATGGAATGCCTCTGACCAGCAGGTATACTGCCATCTAGTCGTAAATAAGTAACTGAAGGTAACTGGGGCCTGAGAAGGTCATGCTCCACTATATCCAGCATGCTTTTAAGTTGACAAAAAATAAGTACTCTGTGCTGGGCCACAACAGCTTCTGTACCGCTTTCTGAAGATCCACCATTCCCCAAACCACAGTCTAACAGCAGCTTAAAGTAAAAGAGCATTCAAAGGTTATCATCAAAATGACAGTAATCTCATGTAAATATTGACATTGATGGACTATGAAAAGTAAAAATATGAGTAAAACTACAAAGGACATCTGTAAATGACAGTCACTTAAATGACATAATGCAAAATTTAGCATCACTGTCAAACCATATTTAAGAGTTGACAGGGTACTAATTTTCTCCATTTTGCTTTACTTACAGTAGAATTTAAGTATGTAATGCAATCTATCGCGCTCACAGTGTATATAATAATCAGAATAAATGTTTTTCTGTAACAAGAGGGACAGGAGTAAGAAACATAATAAAAGGTGTTTAGACAAGGCAGCAAAAATGATGTAAACATCATCATCTTGAAGGTTGGTTGTTCTCTCCCCTTGAATTAACAGGAAAAATAGGGCATATGCCTAAGAAACACTTGTACTCTATTTCATTTGCTAGTTAACTAGTGTTTTAAGATCAGTTTTCCTACTGATGAAGTCTTAAACAGAATTTTCTAAGTTGTAATGTTAGTAAAGACATTTTAAGAAATTTCAGGCACAACATACAAGTCTACTTACTTGTTTTAAAGCAGACAGCTTAGGTGCATGTTGGATATCTCGAAGGGATGAATTATGAGCTGCAAGTTGCTCTGTAATTCTTTTATATTCTGGATGTTGGGTTGTTAACACTAATGCTGGATGGTTGCATAGCTTCCGTAAGTATTGCAATGCCTTTTTTTAGGAAATTAAGTTCAAAGAAATGGTTAGCACCAATGTACGGAGGTAGAGAAAAAGGATGAACAAAACTGATTCTAAGTATAGGCACATTCCACAATTTGGAATTTAGGGTATATTGTAATTAAAATAAATTTGCATATTTATTTTAAGAACACCTGCATTTCAAACCGTATCCAGTAACTGTTATGTGCATAATGATTGTGGTTCCTGTTGCAGGAACAGGGCAAAGACTGCGATTTCCCACCTCTCTCACATGTGTTTGGGATATAGTAGGTGGGTCTGGGAGCTGTGCTCAGTCTTTAAGAATTACTGTTTCCAGTTTGCCAAGACTTAACCTGCAATTCTGCAAGACCCTGAAACTCAATAAATTCAGATCTAACCATAAGGAAACTTTTGTTTGCTTTAGAATCTTGATTTTATAGTGTAACAACTGATGAGATCAAAATTAGTCCCCCGTCATTGAGGTTTTGCACTTTTGGTAGTCAGTTTTTAATTGGGAGTAGTATCCAAGATCCACAAAATGTGTGAACACCAGTTGAACGGGACACTAAAAAACACTTAAGACACAAACCCATAATTTAAGCATTATACCTATACATGGTATTTTGGGCAATTTGATAAAAAAATTGAAACATTTTACTCATCTCATATGGCCAAAAATGTATAAATTAACTATTTTCCCTTTTTATTAAACCCAGAAATGCAGTTATAAAAAAAAATTAAGTAGGTAGTAAAAATTACTGAAGAAATCTGTACCTGAAATACATGACCTGTAGCTTTAAGCTTTGGTTTTTCAGTTTCTTCATTCAGTGAAATTGAAGAAACAGTTTCATCAATATCACATTTGGCACGGGACTTGGCAAAATCTTCATAAAGTTGAACCTATAGACCAGGTTCCAGACAAAAGAAAGAGTATGTTTTCCCCAACAGAAGTAAGACAAACAGTTGTTTTTAGAATTTCATTCTGAGTTAATGTTCTGAACTACCACAAATCAAGAAAGCTGTTTATATGTAGCACAAGATTGGTATTAACAGTAGAATCTCTTGCAATTTATTTTCTTTTAAGTTAGAAAGTATTATTAAAAAAAAAAAAATCTGCAGATGCCTAGATGTTGTTGTAAAATGATGCCAGAGGTTAAGGTAAAGACATACTCTATTACAACTCTACTGAAATTAGTTTTTAAACATGTACTAGAAAAACTTTAGGCCTGTGGTCCCAGAGAATGTCAGAGCTGACATAGGATTGGCCCAGGAATACAGAATTGGTTCCTCTGTTGTCTTAACGGTGCTCAAAAAATAAAGCTTCCAGCCACTCTTTAAGCATACCTGTAGAGGACTGAGAATACAGTAATAATCTTGAATAATTTTGGGTGGAAGATCTTGCAGTACATCCTCTTTCATTCTCCTTAGCAGGAATGGTAGAACTTGGCGGTGCAATGCTTCCATTGCAAGAACCCCTAGTGAAGGCAACAGAGCAGTTACAATTTTTGAGGAAAAAACCCCAAACAACAAAACCACAAAAAACCCCAAACAAACCCTCAAAACACTCAGTCTCTCCCCCAATCTCTTATGTTGGAATTGACTACACTTTCTTTTCATTAGCAGTTCTCTTTTCAAGGAAGAAAAGAAGAAAACCGAGATTTAACATTTGATCCTTACCAGCCTCTTGTTCTCGACTGGAGCTTCGGGCATCTCTACTTGCAAGTATTGGTTTGCCATAACGAGCTGCAAACTGGCGTTCAGTACCCAAAAATCCTGGCATAAGGAAGTCAAACAACGACCACAACTCTAAGACGTTGTTCTGAACATAAAAGAAATAATTTAATAATTATTTTGAAAAATAACGTTCAAAACACCCCCAAAACAACAAGTTACCAGAAACATTTCCATACTTATTTAACAGTGCCTGTAAAACTCTACAAACATAACACTTCAACATAGTTCTGAGCTATAGAAACTTGGTGGCTCTTTCACCAACCAAAGTTACAGGAGGACCTCTAAAGGCACTTTAGACACGTGAATGGACTTTCTACTGCGTCTGATGTCTTAGGCCACACCCTGAGTTCTCGACAACAAAACTCAGGAGACACCAGTGGGCTTAGTCCTAAATGAGACAGATAGTCCACAGACAAGTCGTTAGGACATAACTCAAAATATGGATTTCTCAGAGTTGACTTTATTGCCTATTTCATTAAAGGCACAAGAAAATGCTCTCTCCCTGAGCCTGCCTGCTACTTGAAAAGCAAGTGGTTGAGAATGTCTTCTTGCCAACTTTTGGGCCCTATTAATACCACAGATCCTGCACTCATTCCCCTATGTACATGAGTATGCAGGGAAAGGAAAAAGGTGTAGTTCTAAGCATTTAGCAGTGAAAGACTTTTTAAAGTATATGCTTTAAAGAAGACACCTCTAATAGAAACCACAATAAAACAGACTGCAAAATAGATCTCTTGCTTGTTTTCTAATACTCGGCCAAGTCTCTAGGAAAAAAAAGAAATGCTGTTACCTGGATTGGTGTCCCAGAAAGAATTATCCTGTAATTGGCAGTCAGCTGTTTTACTGCTTTGGACAGCTTTGTTTTTCCATTTTTTATTACATGGCCTTCATCAAGAATGCAGTAATTAAACTTAATATTTCTAGAAAAGAAGAATATGGACTTCAGTAGCATTTAAAATTCTAAGCTGTTGAAAATCTCAGAAGGCAAAGTAATTCTTACCTGAAGAAGTCAATGTCATTTCTTACAACATCATATGAAGCCACTATGAGATTGTGTCTTTTCACCTGGTGCTGCAACCTTAAGAAAACAGAGATAACCAAAGTGTTCCTTACCTAAGTATTTCAGCCTTTAAAAGTACCATCACAAGTTTTCCCGTGCCCACAAACTATGCTTCACTAGTAGGAATAAAGTGAACTGCAAAATTCTGTGTTTGAGATTTTACTCTATCCAAGTTATAAATGCAAAATACATTACCTTGCTCTCTCAGTAGGAGGTCCTGTATAGTGCAGAGGATTAAGATATTCTTTTGAGCAAAATTTGCCCACTTCATCCACCCAGTGTCCTGTGAGTGTAGGGGGGCACACCACCAAGGAGGGAAGAGGAACACTGTCCACCAGTTTTGTTCTTGCATATTCCTGAGCCCTTTAGGAATATCAAAACAAGCTTAGAAAGACTGTTTTTCACAGAATAGTTTCAGGTTGGTAGGGACCTGTGGAGGTCATCTGGTCCTTGCAACCCTCCTGCTCAAGCACAGACACCTACAGCCAGTTGCCTGCATCCAGGACTATGTCTGTGGTAATTACTCCCATCATTAAAAGTCTTTTAAGGTAGAAATTGATTTGTTTAAGCTTACCTGAGGCAATGATCACCTGCAAGAATGCAAATGGATTGTAAAGTTTTTCCTAAGCCCATGTCATCACAAAGAATTCCATGAAGTTTGTATTTATTGAGAAATGCCAGCCAGTTCACTCCATCCTGAAATTAGAAAATAAAAAGGTGTGCCTCAGAAGTAGAAACTGTCTTTTGGTTAGTTAACCTTTAGTTCAAACCTCTGTATGTTCCATCATCCATCACTGCAAAACTATAAGCTTGTTTCCCACCATAAATGCATCTACTACAGCCAATTTACCCAAAGCAGAGGGGAATACAGGAAGAAACATAAGTAGCTAAACAATGTAAGGCCTGGTTTTGCAAGTGATGAGCTGCCACAGTCAGCCTAATTGAGGCACAGCCCACTGAGAGAAGTAATAGAATCCAGGGGGGTGGGGGAGAACCAGTATAAATAGTATGCATTACTTCATTTGTTCTTGCTTACTGAAGAGTTGAAGATACACACTGCACAGCTAAAAACAAAACAAAAAAGACCCACCAACAAAAATACCCAGCACCTGAAAGACTCGCCTCCTGTAAAATCCTATCAGACTGGAACTTATTTCTCTTTTATTTTAAAAGTATAAGCTGTTACCTGCTGATATTTTCTGAGCTCTGCTTTGATCGGTACTGGAATTTTATAGTTTTCCAGTTTCTTCCCATCCAATAATTGTTCCAGGAAGTGTCGTTCTTTAGCTTTCATTCGGATTAATTCTTCAGACATGTTTGGTGGATCTGGTATACCAGCCTAGGATGGTATTTTTAAAGCAGTAGTGTAAGGGCTACCATAGTTAATTCTCACACAGTAAGATATAAAACCCCATCCTTGCACATACATTTTAAGATGGCAAAGATTGTCAGTCTTCTCAATTGCATAAATCCAAACTCAGTGCTACACTTGCAGACCAACTCATCCAGGGTTGTAGGCTGCAGAAGACAAATTATGCCCCTAAAGAGACACTAAAAAGCTTGATACAGTTGCATAGAAGAGAGGAAATCCTGATCATGTTTGTAAGATTTTACAAATACTGAGCTATTCTACCTCTAACCAGAGAGTTGTCTGGCTAGATAGAGATCCTTTGACACCCACTTCTCTTTCACAACGATCTACCATCCAAAGTTAGATGGAATTTTCTCCTGAAATCCATAGGATGAATTCAAGCAGTTGGAAACTAGTGGGAGAAAGAGAAAACTATAGCCCTCCAGGTTTATAGCAGCAGACCTTAGCTTCCATACCAGGCCAAAAGCCTACAGAAGCTATCTGGGAACCAAATATGCACAGACATTCTTGTTTGCTAATTATATACAGTGGCAGAACAGGCACTGGTATTTTCCATCGTCACATCTGTCATCCCAGTTTTTTGGGCAACCTCTATTTTTAGTTGGCTTTACTTAAAACCCAAGTTACTAATCACTTAGAGAGGGCTTCTGGCTGAGAAGAACTGAAGCACATAGACAGTAGGATTATTTGATAAATAAGGAAGGGGGGAAACTAAGACAAATTTCAGATGTTAAATGTGCTCCAGTAAGGTATTCAAGTACACATATACACATAGACAACCAACTGTTCTTCCTACCCTCCCTTTCAAAAGAACATGTCTGAAGTGTGAATACCATGCCAGTTAAAGTGGTTCGAGTATATTGTCAACTTTCAGCATAATTGCTTATCAATAAAATGGGACAGATTAAGTTGAACCATTTATCTTACAGTCCTTCTCTCAGTCATATTTTTATAGTTGAATGAATAATGAAATTGAGAATAAAGATACAGGAAACTGAGCACAGCTAAATTCTCCCAACTCATTGCTGTTGTTTCTACTTCTCCACAATTAAAAGTCAACACAAAAATACAGATTAGGAACTCAAAACTTATTCAGACCTCTGTGTAATTTTTACTTATCCAGCAGCTCAATTCAGGTCTTGCATTTTAGGCAGAATATAGAATTCCAGCAATGAACATAGAATACTAGATACTCTTTGGTTTGTTACAGAACTAAGTCATGCTTTAGGGACATGAAATTGAAAGAGTGGAAAGATAAATTATCTGTTTGTTTGTTTTAGTAATACCACTATAACTTCTGAAATCTGTAAGAGTTTGTCTTATGAAATACCTGCAAGACTACCCTAAAAAGTCTTCCCATTTAATAAAGTAAAACTATATCCAAAAAACACCAGACTGTAAGATTTTTCACAGAAAGCATGTGTGAAACTTTGTCTATGAAAACTTTATTATCAAGTTATTTCAATCTCAAAAAAAAGGATTCCTCCTTTAATAAATTATTTCCCCATAAAACATCTACTTCCCTAGTCCCTATCAATCTATGCCCTACCTCTTTCCACCAAGATGACTCTAAACCCTCTGCAATTATCAATTTAAATTCTGAATTCTGAACTGTCTTCTATTACCATCTGGTGGTGAAAATTACTTAGAAGCCTTGTAGGCCTTGAAGTGCAATATTAGCAAATATCTGAGGTAAGCACGTTGTGAGAGGAGTAAAAAACTGAAGCAAATCTGTACTGATTAAACACTACTACATTATAATACTCATAATATTTTGCCCAAAGCTGTAGGGTGAGGCTTTTTGATTTTAAGACCTAGGAATAAGTACTGTACTTAGCTCCACACTGTTCTTATTACCGCTATTTCATTTTTCCCTTTTACATCAGTATTGCTTGTATACATTTCTCTCAATCACATACACAACAACACACATACCTAGGGAGAGTGCACGTATAGCTCCTATGACTTTTGAGCCTTAACTAGCAAAAGCAGCATTATGTGCAAAAAATAATGAATATACAGTTTATAAGAAAGTCATTTAAATGGTATACATAAAAAGAAATTTTATTTTTAACATGAATTTAGATAATTACTAAGAGAGGGTCCAATTTTACTTGCTTTATGTTATAAAGGACACATCTTCAATTATCTGACTCATCTATAAAAACATTTCCTGTTTAATAACCTAGAAGCTTGGACTCTCTGGCTGGTGAAGAGAGTGGATATAGGACAGTTCATACAGTATACTTAAGAACTTGAGCTTACCTCAAGAGGCATTAGCCTAATTAAAGTTGCAAAGCACTGAGTAGCCATAAAACGTACACTGTTTGTCTGATCACTCATTCTACCCAGAACTGGAACTACTAGAAGAACAATGTATGGAACAATACCAACATCCAGCTGCTCCATTACACCTGGATCAGTTATTAAGGAAAGAGCTTTTAGCAGTTCAGTATTGTCTGACATCAATATATACCTGGTAGATTTCATAGTATGTGTCATTAATACATTAAGATGAGTAAGATTTCTACTAACAAAGCTTTAGGGGGGTGGAAGGTGGACAGAGTAAAAGGGAAGTCCAATCCACCCAGTTATATTTAGCCCATGGTTTGAGAAACTGAATTACCTCTAGCAAAGCTTCATTTGATAAAGGCAATGAAAATGAAAGTTCCTTCTATTTCTTGCCTACAGGAAGAAAATAGCTAAATACTATTTCATTCTGCTTCTCATTTTTTTTTCATGCAACAGTTTTTGTTCCCCTAAATTATGCAACTGTAAAGAAGTTTTTACATTTCTGAATACTCAAGCAAGGATACATGCAAGTGCTTCAATTGCACCTTCTTGTTTGGTGTTGTCATCTATTGCTCCCAACCAGGGCAGAACTTTCTCTAGAAAGATATTCATTGTTTCCATGGTAGCTATTTTGCTCATAACACCTACACAACGAGCAGCCATGTGTCTCACTGCAGTGCTGGGATGCTGAAGGCACATAGAAAGATGAGGCAAATGCTGTATCAACTGAAGAGAAGAAGGGGGTGGGGGAAAAGATTAATCAATTATAAACAAATTACTGAATTATTCTGAAGTAAACAGTCTTTTAAAGTCACTGTCATCTCCCAAAGAATGCTTGACATGGCTCCTTTGCAATATATAACTGTTCAGAACTGAAAAAATGTTTCAAAAAAGATAATCGAACTTTGAACAAGTACTACTCCCCCATACAGTTAAAAGGTTGGAGTAACAAAATATTTAGCGTTTTAGTTACACTGAAAACTGAAGAACCCCTTGACCATTAAAGTTTTTCACACTGGAAAAATACAGTACTAAGTATGCAAAACATTTTTAGTAAAAAAAAAATAAATTACTTCAATACAGATGCATAGATTCAAGATACAAGATTCACAGATAGAAGAATTCCTTTGAGCTAGCAAATTTGTCCTAGACTCATCCCATTTATGTTTAAGCAGATGAATTATCCATGTTAGGATTCTTATTAACTCCATGACAAGAAAGACACCCAAAAGAAAATTCATATCTTCCCAAAGGGGTATGTGTATACATACATGTTGGGTTGTGTTTTTTTTTTCATCAGCACAAGTTTTTAACGTCACATACCTTAAATGGATTGTAAGGTTTTTCCTAGTGTGAAAGTGCCTGAATATTAGAGCTTCAATGAATCAATTCCACATTCTTTGACTTTCTACAATTTTTTTTTAAAACCTGTATACAATTGTGTCCCCAACACCAAACTACACATTAACTACACACCATATAAATAAATATATATCAAAAAACACCTTTCTGTGTTATATGCTGAATTCACTTAAAATCACTTCAGTATTTTATTAAAATAGGTAAGAAATAATTCTCTATATTCCACACGAACCTTATCCATCTGCTCAGAATTCTACAACCATTTCTTATATCCATCCTTTCCCGTCATATCCTTTCCAGACAGATTTCTGGCCTACTTGTTCCTTTTTGTACATTTTTATCAACGTATTGCCCTTCTCTATGCCTCTACCAGTGCTATTATATTTATTTATTCTGAATTACAATACCACAGACAGACTAGTATCAAGAACTGTGTTCAGATGCAGCATAATGATGACTTTCTTGTTCTGTTTGCTTCTTAACTTTCTATTGGTTTGGGGGTTTGTTTGTTGGTGGCTTTGGTCATTTCGGGTTTTTTTGGCCAGTATTTTACATTCAGCTGATACTTTCACAGAACCGTTGTAACTCCAGGATCTCTATCCCAAGTAGAAATAGTCATTTCAGAGCCTACTACTGCATGTAAAATGTTAGCTCTTTTACATTGAGTGGTGGGTAAAATAAAAATAAAAAAAAAAAAAAAATCCAGTCTACCCGGGGGTAAACTGAATTCTTCCATAGTTTTGCATTCCCTGCACAGGGAGCCTTTCTAATAACTTTCAGCCTGTTACACAGTAGTCAAGCGGTAAACTGTGCAGTCTTCATTACTACTACATTTTCCTCTACTCTGGTCACACTAATTACACATCAGTCTATTAGAAGTCAACCTGTTTGAGAGCTACATAATGCAGCATAACATTTTTATCTGTACTTTAATAGCAAAGACAAGACATCAGTCTGTTATCCAGGTTTAGGAAGTCTGGAATTAGAATAAAGCAGAGTTGAGATGCTGATTTCAGTGTAAGAACAACATAAATATTATCATAACTCAAACTCTGGACACAATCTTGTTTAGGCATCTCATCTAGAAAAGGCAAGGCCACAGCTAAATTGCAGGATGGTGTTTGCTTTTGTGGTTTATTCTACAATCTGTATAAACAGAGTTTAACATCCTATAGGACACAGGGAAGAAACAGTTTCAAAAATGTAACAGCTTAACTGCTGAAAACAGAAGGCTACATCTTCATTTTATCAAGACTAGGATATGTGACTTGGAGAACAGGCAGGCTGGCAAGTGAATAAAACCACTATTTGAGCAAAATTAAAACAACAGCTAAAAAGAAGCCTTAAAAATCAAGGACTTAAAACAGTGACAAAGAACAGACTGAAGTGCTTTATACAAAAGCTGCTTTGGAATATGATTACCAGAGGATGTAACTGAGTATCCATTGAAGCTGCTGTTGTTTCAAAAACCTGCAAAGAATTGACTAGCTCCTGGGCAGGAGCATCTCCTTTTTCCAGTAGGAACTTCCGGTCTGTTAAAAACAGAAAAGGTTTCAGTTTAAGATTGACATAGTACCCACAGCCTACCAGCCTCCCCAGTTTAAATCAGAAGTGTAGTTACCAAAATTATTTATGTCGATGTTGTTCCTTAACGAACCAACCATAGCATCCCAGAGATGTGGCAAGCCTGTTGCCATTTCAGCACCAAAATGTTTAGCTATAGTAGATAAGGCAAATTCAGCTCCTCTTCTCTGTACAACATAAGGTTTCTGAGCCTAGAATTAAACAATTTAGTAAACTAGTGAGGACAGATACATTTAAAAATAACACTTATTTTCAAGGAGGCTCCCACTGTTATATAGACATTAAATTCTGCTTGCATTTATAGCTACTTACAACACATCTGGTAGTTGAATTTTTTATTTAAGTTGCTTACCTTATGATTTATATAGGTAAAAAAATTAAGATATTTTGTAACAGATTATTTAAACCCTATAAATTTTGGAATTTGGCTTTTACTGACACATGCCCCTTTCAGCAAGAGGTTTTCCAACTGGTTCCAGTTCCAGAGCCTCAAACATTACCAATATAGGGACAAGAAAAGCAAGATTTCCCAAAAGCAATACTTGATTTTTATTAATCCCTTTTTCTTGCTCCCACCCTCTTTAAAAAGTGGAATTGATAAAAATCACTTTAAGAACAATTGTTCTTAATTGTTTAGAAATCACAGCCTTGGCTAGGACCTTATTAAAATACACTGAAGTTTTATGTGAATAAAAAAGTAGCGCAAAAATTAGCACATCAAGTGTGGAAGTTACATGTACATCCTAAAGCCAGTCATATTTCAAATACTGTTTTCAGTGCTTTGGAGCATCCATTGTGCATCAGATCAATGCTAACACTTAACGGGACATCACAACACAGGGGAAATCTATTTGCATGAATTTACATCAAGATACTCATATTCTGTACTAAATTCAAATATTTCAAGAGTTACTAATTTTCTTAATGATGCAATCATGATGTTTTAAATCTTTGGTATCAATGAACATACCACTGCTTGCAATACAATATTTTACGTCAACTTATATCTCTCATGAAAAGACCCTGGACATTCCTATTATAATGCTGTCGACTCCAGTGAACACAAAGTAATGGAAGAGATGAGTGGCTGTGCAATTTGCAGTTCTAATTTTTTTTTCTTTTTTATTTGCAGATCCAAAGTTTACCTCATCAAGTTCTGTAGGAATGCTTCCACTGCTTCCAGCGGGGAGATCTGCAATTGGGGCTTTTGGAGCTTTTGGAGTAGGACCTCGCCGACTTGTGATGGCAAAAGCAGCTTTCTGATGTCTGTACAATGTAATTATTCCCCTGTGCTTAGTAACTGTATGATGCATCCCATCTTTATCAGAGTTGGGCCCTAAACGAAAAGTGAGAAATGCTGACAACTTAAGCTGCAGTATAAAACATAGGTGAAGTGATAGCTACCTACAAGTCACCTGCAGATCTCATTATGCTTTAAAAAAACCAAAACCTGCCACAAATTATTTAGCAAGAAACATACAATAGCAGATGCCATCAGTATCTTTGGATTTGTTGTTTCTATTTATGCTAAATCAGTTTAATTTTCCATCAGATATAAACATTACTCTGCTGAGATAAAGGAGGACATACTCATTATGAAATAATAAACCGTATAATGCTCAAGCCTTAAATCAGGTTAGAATCTTTAAGTATTAAGGTCTTAATTTGTGTTGCTCTTTCAATCCATACATTTTTAGCAAGGGACAGTTTCAAAGTAAAAAAGACTCCAGAGCTGGACACAGTACTCTAGGTGAAGTCTCACCACAGCAGAGTAGAACAGCAGGATCACCTCCCTCAACCTGCTGGCCATGCTTCTTTTGACATGCGTCAGGATACGGTTGGGCCTTCTGGGCTGCGAGGGCACATTGCTGGCTCATGCCCAGATTTTCATCTACCAGTACCCCCAAGTTCTTCTCAACAGGGCTACTCCCAATCCCGTCAACCCCCAGCTTGTATTAGTATCAAGGGTTGTCTCAGCCCCAGGTGCAGGACCTCACACTTAGCCTTGTTGAAACCCATGACATTTACACAAGCCCACTTCTCAAGCCTGTCCAGGTCTAATAGGCTACTCTGATTTCCATACTTTATTTCAGTAAAAAGCTTCATAATGTATGTAAGTGGATAATAACTGAACAGTAAATAACTGAAATTGAAACTAAGGTCTTTTATACATACATTTTCTGAAAACAATACACATCCTTAGTTGCACACAGTGCATAACATTAAGATACCCAAATGAAATAATTACTAATAAATGAAGACTCAGTTGCTGAACATTTTGAAAACAATGAAAACAAGACTCACTGAAATATTCAGCTTAACAGTTTAGAGACAGGAACAGACACATTTTAAGAATCCTGGCAGTTTTAGATATCATACCTTTTGAGTTTTCATGGCTACTCTGCGGCTGTGCAGGACATGCAGCTAGTGGGGTAAGATGTGGATCCACACAGAGGGAGTTGCAGAGATTTTTTATGATCTTTGAGTTGGGACAAGGAGACCTTGTTGTACACTGCTGAAGTAATTTTGCTATACATGAAGCCACATAGTTTTGTACAAGTGTATTTTCCTCTTTTTTGATAGCTTCCATTAAGGGTTTTATAACAGGATTTAGTTTTTCTGGAAGTTGCTGCAAGTTCACAACTGCACATGCAGCAAACGTATGGACTCGCAGATGCAACACTTGCCATTCTTGATTTGTTTCTGTAACAGTCATTTGGACTTGTTGTCGTTTACTGTCCAACTGCTGTAGAATTTTAGGATTCAAAGTAAAGGATGATGTCACTTCATTGAAAACAGAAGTAACCTAATACAAAGGAAGAGAGTTAACAAATGTTTCATTTACTATAAAACAAGATACCCTCTGAAAAGTGGTTTTCATGGCAGAATGAGTCCCTTCACTAGATATTTTCATCTCCATTTCTCCAGCAAATGTCAGGAAATGCTCAAAAATAGTTTCTGGAATCCTGAACTGCAGCTCAAGGGGAAAATCAGGCATATTATTGAACATTTTATGTCTAGATTCCCAATGCTGAAAGAGGAGCTTAAATACTCCTTCAAAATTAAATTGTTCTGTATCTGCCAGATATATCCAGATATTCTGGCAATATATAATAAGCATGTGACAGATAAGCAAAGGAGAATATGCTATGAACACAAGAGGCCAGAAAGTATGTACAAGATCCCGTGCATGACGCTGTTTCTAAGCTGATTTTCTTTTGAGGAAAGAGACTAGGATAAAAATATAAGGAAAAAGTCAGTAGTTGCAGGACTTGCCATGTCCTCCCCACTCACAACTGGATGACTCTTATCCTCAGCATCCCAGCTACACACAAACAAATCTACACACCCCTCCCATCCTGTTCCCCATTTATTTTGCAGGCTCTCAAATCCACAAGCTCTTAATTTATATCCTATCTCATCTGCCTACACTTAATTTTCTCTCCTTAATATTCCAGGTTGGGGTTGGAAGAAAAACATTTTAATTTGTTGCTCCAACATGATCAGCTCTATTTTTGCTTAGAGCTTTTCATGTCAAAAGCTACCTTTTATTAGCACATCTAACACTGATGTTTTCAGATATAAAAAAACCAAACCAATTGAAAAGCCAGGAAAAAACCCCCATGCTTGGGAGGTTGTGGCAGCAAAGTCTAGAATTCATGCAGTTTATTTACCAGTCTTTTGACAGTGGTTTTGTAGGAGTGCCAGCATTCTTTGTTTTCTTCAGTGTAGATTTCAATAGTGAATCTACACCTGGAATCAGAACAGCGTCAGTTTTTTCCTCCTGTTAAGTACCTGCCTTGCATTCTACTCCATTTTTTTGGCATAGGTGCTACAGGGGAAGTGCTAAATATCTATACATACCTCATCTCAAAGGATGTGTAAAGTCACCACACTATTTCTGAAAGTTAACATCTGTGTAATAGTAATGCTGAAGATGTATTTCAAGACAAGAACAGATCTGAAGGAAGTGCAGACATGCCTCTACTTACCAGCTCATTAGCTTGATCTATTGTAAATACACTGCAGTTTACTCTGTTTCCAATGTCAATGTGTGCATCAGCTAACAATGAGATGAGTTGTTTACATTCATTCTGCATCCGTGTGAAAGGAACAGCAATTTCATCATAATAAAGATGTTCAGAAAGCACCCCAAGTAAACGGGGTTGCACACAAATGGCCACAGTTCTACACTCCTAGAACAGGAAGAGACAATTTGTATTTCCAAGTTCAGCCTTGGACACTAAACAGTGCAATCTAGCTACAAAAATCCAGCTTCCAGAGGGACCATTAACACTTGTAACCCAGAATATTAAAGATTATGAACAAAACTTTCAGTCTGCCACTAGAACAGATGTGATAG
Organism: Megaceryle torquata; assembly: GCA_024611175.1. Classification (NCBI taxonomy): domain Eukaryota; kingdom Metazoa; phylum Chordata; class Aves; order Coraciiformes; family Cerylidae; genus Megaceryle; species Megaceryle torquata. The sequence continues at coordinate 37,590 of JANIJG010012305.1, forward strand.
TGAATACAAGGAAGACAGTCATGTTAAAAGGAAACTCTGACTTTAATACCTGCATCCTAAGAATGAACTTATTTTGAAGAAGAAACGTGAAGATATTTTCTGATTCATAGTTCTGACAGCTGGCATTTAGCAACCAGGTAATGTACTCCTGCATTGTCTAATAATCAACACTTTAGTATTTAGATGTATATATACTATTTTAGCTTATCAACTGAAATTTTATTTCAAGCTATGTAGCAGACAACAAGCTGTGGATTAAGATAGTAAGTACAATTTATTTTTGCTGCAGAAGCATCCTACCTTTTGCAAGGCTGCCCACTCACAGATTACTAATGCGACACTAATCCTCTGCAAGGCAGATTTAGAATTCAAGTGGAAGAGCAATAGTTGAGCTAATGATTCAGCTGGCTTTATTTCTTGAGTAGCAGTATTTACACCTGGGTCACAAATGCAGCAACAAAGTGCTCCCAGCAACCTGCCAAAAGAAGAAAGAATGGTGACTTCAACATCACAATTACTCTGTAATTAATGATTCAAAATGAAGACATCAAAAATGTCTATGTTATTAAAATCTGTCAAAAATATTACATAAAAAAGATAAATTGCTTTTAAGTAAACTGACTTTGCTGCCATCATCCGAGCTCGCATCACAACGTAATCCCTGGTTGATGGATCTTCTGCAATGCTGTCTGCCCCAGCAATATATTCCTGAATCACTTCCTTATTCTGCGTTTGACCTTGACGCAGTTTAGCACCTGCCTTTTCCTATGAAATAAAGTTGGGAGAGATTGAAAGTAAATGTGCTTGTAACAGGAAAGATTAATTCACATCCTGTAACATTTCCAATAACCATCATACACTGCAGAAGTTGAACTAAGCCAGAAAGTTTCTTAGATAACAGACTTCTTAAAGTAATTAACTACTGCAAATCATCTCTCTGCCAGTAGTGTTCTGTGGTCCCACTGAATGCAAGTTATGGTTCCTTCAGTATAGCATTAAAAATAATAACCAACTGAATCCACAAAAAGAAAAAAAACAGAAACCTCTTTCAGCATGTTTTCAGAAATAATAAAATGCTTTTAGACTTAACTCTGTCCTGCAAACAGATGGTTTTGGAACCATAGAAACTGTCACATGATAGAATTTTGAATTATGGACATCCTGACAAGAACTATTTTGTTCTACCGACGAGTTTTGTAAGATGGGTTACATTTAGAGTTGCAGAAAGGCCCTCTCTAGCACCTCTAGAACATGTCTTTATGTAGAGCAAATAAATTTCATACTTTCTCCAGAATAGGTAGGGAAGTCACACTTCACTTACTTTTGATCTGGTTTTTACTTCTAGCAACATATTTAAGTCAATGGGCAAATGAGATGGCTGCATCATTAAGCAGAGCCAGGCTCCCATCCATGGACAAGCAGCTGCAACCACATACTGTACAGAGGCCTTGTTTAACAGTTCCAGCCACACCTTGGGAAAGAAACAGTGGAAATCATGACAAATTTGTATCTAGTCCACATAAGATCACATATGTGCTGATAAATAGTAAGAACCATCCTCTCTATAGCAAAGCAACACATAGGCTAACTACAAAATAATTAACATAAACAAACTATTATTCATTTCACAGAAGTGCAGAGGATGTGAAAGCACAGCACACAAACACTATAAATATATATAGGTCATAAACCATGTAAATACCTTGTGAATAAGATCCAGAATTTCTTGGTTGCTTTCTAAGATACAAAATTGAAATATGTGCCTCAACATGTCTTGCAGAATTGGAGTCAGCCATGTTGAAGAGCTCTGAAACAAGGATATCATATGATCAAGCAGATACCAATATATGTATCAGAGTAAAACACAAATAACTCTCTTACCTGGTCTTGGGTAGACAGCAGTGTGAATAATGTCTCCAGGGCTGCTTTTCGCACAGAAGATATAGTATGATGCAAAAACGGCCACACACGAGGGACCAAAACTGTGAGTGATTGCTGAATACTAGTACATGAAGGGGAGATGACAGGGAGATGTAGAGGCAGTGACAGAGAAAAGAAACCAAAACAGAACAAACCAACCAAACACAGACACATTGAGCTAAGTTAATATTTTTATCCTCAGTTACAGTTTCATCCAAAAAAAAGCAAACCCCAAACAACTTAAAAAAAACCCCAAACCAACTATTACTGCATATGCTTGGTAATTTTAAGTGACGGATCAAGTTACTACAGCTTAAACATTTGAAACAGTTTGAATCGGGATCTTTTTTGTATCATTTTTTCACAAAAATACTGGGGTTTTTTTCTTACTGTTATAAAGAACTAGTCAATTCAAGCATGTAATTTTACTGTGTTGTTTCCCAGATTATACTCTGGGCTATGTTCAATCCTTTAGAAAAATAGAAAATGGAAGCACTGTCTTAATATTCACTTTAAGGAAAAGCAACAGTAAAATTGAAAGTCTGATTTAAATGAAGCATCTCCTTAGCCTATGGTCTGCAAGCAACTATGATTATTCCAATATGAAATGACTGGACAAACCTGCAATACTGAAGCAATACTGATTAAAAAGTTACCTGCATTTGCGGACCTGAGGATAAGTCAGAAGGGAAGAAAGAAGGATCATGATACTGTTTGTGGAAGCTGTCAAGTCATCCAACTCCAGAAGTGCATCCCACAAGGTATTAAGAATAAAAGGCACCTACACAAATAAGCAGAAGAGGTTATATATAAAAAAAAATCAATTTAACTGAAAATCCAAGTACTGCCTCTTATTTTCTTCACTCAGACCAAAAATGAACTTTTCAATCAGAATTAATATAAAACAATTCAGTCACCTTCTGAGACTGAAGCTGGACCAGGCTTTCCACTACTGGTACTAAAGATGCTGCAGCAACAGCTCGGACATCATCATCCAGATCTTGAAGACCATCGATTATTGCAGGCAACACTTTAGGCAATAAAGTGTTGATCATGTCCTACCAAAAAGATCAAAAGCATTTTTAAACTTAAAAAGCATATAATCTTAGAATCATTTTGGCTGGAAAAGACCCTTAAAATCATTGAGTCCAACCATTAACCTAACACTGCCAAGCCCACCACTAAACCATGTCCCTCAGCACCATGTTGACATGTCTTTGGTGACTCCACCACCTCCCTGGGCAGTCTGTTCCAGTTCTTGACAACACTTTCACTGAAGAAGTTTTTCCAAATGTCCAACCCAAACCTCCCCTGATGCAACTTAAAGCTATTTCCTCTTGTCATATCACTTGTTACTTGCCAGAAGAAACTGACCCCGCCTCACTACAACCTCCTTTCAGGTAGTTGTAGAGAGTGGCAAGTCTCCCAGAGCCTCCTTTTCTCCAGGCTAAACAACCCCACTTCCCTCAGCTGCTCCTCATAAGACTTGTTCTCTAGACCCTTCACCAGCTTTGTTGTCCTTCTTTGGACATGCTCTGGAATCTGTCATTCTTGTAGTAAGGGGCCTACAACTGAACACAAAGGGGGACAGTCACTTCCCCAGTTCTGTTGGCCACACTATTTCTGGTACAAGCCAGGATGCTGTTTAGCCTTCTTGGGACACCTGGACATGCTGCTGGCTCATGTTCTGGCAGCTGTCAATCAACATGCCCAGGTCCTTTTCCACCAGGCAGTTTTCCAGCCACTTGTCCCCAAGCCTGTAGCCTTGCATGGGGTTGTGTTCAAAATGCAGGACCAAAAACGCCAGCCAAAAAATGCCCCAAAATACTAAGTTGTGCTCTTAAGTCTGTGAATAAGTCTGTTATAAAAACAAAAGCTATAAATCAAAGACTATAATCTAAATATTCTAATTGCCATTAATTAAGTAAAAACTAGGTTATAAATTTGAATGAACTGTAACTCAGCTCATTTTTGGTGTAAACAAAGCTGAGTGCAGAACAATACCATAAATAGACTAAACCCCTTGTAGCAGTTGGCTATGCTAACTTCACATGTGAAAATATTATCAAAACCTGGCAAGTACAGCTGCTGCTTACAATGTTTTGCCAAGTACCTTACTAAGTTACAGCAGTAAAACTTTGCTATGTATCTGCAAATTTCTGCAGCCTGAATATAAAAATGCAGCAACACGTCGTACAATTCACATGACACTGCACTGCAAGCAAGCTTGCTCTATCAGAACTATCTAATGTTCAGCCACATCCTCTACTTTGAGCAGAGCTTTTTGTTCCAAAGCTTTCTGCAAGTTGTCATGAAGGTTATTACCTGACGTACTGCCAAAGCGTACTTTATTCCTAGGAGACCACCATGTCTCACTTCCCACTGTTCCTGTGTGAGCAGTTTCAGGAGAACATCCACAGTTTTATGAACTCCAGTCTCATTCATGTGTTTCAATACTACTCCCAAAGTCTGAGCACAAGTCTCACGTACTGGTGCTACCACCTAGGATAAAGTAGATGATAAGAGATACTTCTGTATGAAATTTGACTTAGAAAGAAATCAGTATGAGTCAGGTGACCAAAACTGCTATACAAACAAGGTGAAATTTATGTATTGGATACTTTTTGTAGTAAGCATCTGTAAGCACATACAGGAGGCACATGCAGTAGCACTGTACAAAGCATAGTTAATCTGCTGCAGTATGTCCCTGCAGTATCCTGCTGATTTACCTGTTCACTCAGAGAACTTACTTCATCTGAAACAAAGTCTCCAAATCTGTCTAATGCAAACACACAGAGAAGTCTAATAACCAAGTCTTCTAGCCACTCCTGATGTTGCTGAATCATCTGTAAAAGAGAAAAAGTGGACACCGTGACTGTATGCATTCAAAGGATTTCTGATCTGCTTCCTTCAACTAAAATTTATAGATGACATGTTTAAATTGACTGAATATAATCATCTTGCACAGATAGTCAAGGTAAAATGGTCAGCACTAATTCAGTTCACCTGGTTTACTACAAGCATCATAATTAATTAAAAAACCAAACACATAGCACCTTTTGATAAAGGCTAAAGAGTACCTTTTAAGGCAGACCATTAATTTTATCCCTATACAACACAGAAAGGTAAGATCATTCAGATAATCTATACTGACTAATGTTAACACATCCTAGGCAAATCAATTCATATGTTTGAAGATTATTTACAAATAAACTACGAAGCAGTACTTCATTGTGGAAGACCCAGTGAAAGGAACTTGGTTTTCGGCCATGTCTCCTTCAGATTTAACAAAGCAATCTAGACCAAGCTTGTCTTGAAGCGCTGGCCTCTGCTAGGGACCCAATCGTTCTCTAGCTTTGAATCTCAGAGCAGAAGCCCCATAAAAGCAACTGCTCAGACATCATCTTTCTCAGCTCCACTGTTTGACTACTAAATCACTTCCCTTGAAAACTATCATTTTAATGAACAAAACTTTCATCATTATATGGATTTTATATTCCCATACATGTTAAAGAATTACAGCCTGCATACACCACGCACAGCAGCCTTTGAAGGTAGCCTGGAGTACACACAATCTTTCCATAAAATAGTTAAGAAACTGTTCATAGTATCTTATCATTGCAGTGTGTTATTATTACCTTGGAATCTCCACAGAACAAATACTACTCCACATAGAAGCAAGGAGAGAGAGCAGCTTTTGCTTTCATAGAATGTTAGGGGTTGGAAGGGACCTCTGGAGAGCATTGAGTCCAACCTCCCTGCCAGAGCAGGATCACCCAGGGCAGGCCACACAGGAACAGATCCAGGCGGGTTTTGAAAATCTCAAGGAGACTCCACAACCTCTCTGGGGAGCCTGTTCCAGTGCTCTGTCACCACTGCAGTAAAGAAGTTTCACCTCATGTTGAGGCGGAACCTTCTGTGCTCAAGTTTATACCCTTAATCCTTGTCCTGTTGCTGGGCACTACAGAAAGGAGATTGACCCCTTCCATTTGACACCCACCCTTCAGATATTTATAGACATTAATAAGATCCCCTCAGCCTTCTCCTCTCAAGACTAAACAGCCCCAGTTCCCTCAGTCTTTCTTCATATGGGAGACACTCAAGTCCCTTAATCATTCTTGTAGCTCTCTGCTGGACTCTCTCCAGAAAGATCCTTGTCTCTCAAATTGGGGAGCCCAATAGTAAGAGGGAGAGGAACCTCCCTAGACCTGCTGGACACAGTTTTCTTAATGGACCCCAGGATACCATTTGCCTTCCTTGACACAAAGGTACATTGCTACCCACTAGGACACCAAGGTCTTTCTGTGGTGCTGCTTTCCAGCATGATGGTCCCTTAACTTGTGTTGGTGCCTGGTATTATTCATCCCCAGATGCAGGACTCTACACTTGTACTTATTGAACTTCATGAGGTTCACCTTTACCCAGCTCTCTAGCCTGTCCAGATCTGGTTGGATAGTAGTACAGCCTTCTGGTGCTTTCCTTGTATACAAAGCATACTGAATAGCTTGAGATACATTTCATAAATTCATCTCCTCATTCTTCAACACTCTAAGCCACAAGCTCCTCCAGCAGGGAAGTCAGTATGATTCTGGATGAGATTCACTATTAGTAAACAAGCTGTTACTGTCAGGATAATTTTAAAAAGTCTTTTCCTTTTAAACAGACTATTTAAATAATTTTTCTTATAGTAACAAAGCAAGCAGATTGATAGTGTCACCTTACTAATTAAGTTAATAGAATTACATAGTCTGAGACACTTCACACTGGAGTTACATAACTTGTCAATTTTATTTCAGCACACCCTTCCTATGACCTGAAAATAGTATTTTCTAGTATGGAAGCCAGTGTTCAATAACTTTACATACAGTGTGGATGTTAATTACTGCTTATACAGTAGTATTTTTTGCACTGGGATTTTAAAAATAATGTAAACATTTCATCAGTGATTCCATTCAGATTATTTTCAGGACACAACTCTCAAGGTTTCTATTCTCCCAGACCACCTACCTCCTGCAAAGCTTAAATGTTTTAAGAAGTCCGATTTCTAAACTTTATTTAAGTAATGTCTTAAGTCTACACGACTGGAAACTTACCTCTTCTAAAGAGCTCTCTCCCATTTTACCACCACTTTTACCATGAGCTTTAAGTATCTCTCTTAGTCCAGTACCTGCACCATGTCGAACCTAGAAAATTAAATCAAAAAGTAGGTTTTTATATATTTAGGAACAGAAGATAAAAATCATTCTGGGTAATTGAAAGAATACTACTTTATTCTTAATAGAGACTCTTCAAGTGCTGCAGTGATAGTGATACTTAGCCTTGGGGGAAAGGGCAATATTTAAATACTCACCTGTCCAGAAGCAAACCATTTGTTTTGGTTTGGGTTTTTTTAAGCATTTACCAGCTGACAGACAGAAGCAATTAAGAATTGTTTCATTTTCTAACACAGAAGATGATATATTTGCAATAATGTGAACAAAGAGTTTTCATTTAGTTTTACCTCACTATGTTACAAGATACTAGTTTTCAGAGAAAGAGCAACTAAGATATTGTTGGGTTGTTTTACTAAGTTTATAAGCTTAAGAAAAGAAGCATTCTTGTATTTCTTTAAACACTTTATATTATATATTGTATTTATTTGTCTACAACTCTTTGTCTTTCTTAGACAGAGTTTGGATTCCCACAGAGTATTTTGGAGACTGCAGAACAAATTTCTGGGAAATACTATCCTTCATAGCTTACAAACCTGCCTGGCTTGGCTAAATATTAAAAAAGTAAGCGAACAAGCGGTATAGGAAAGCAAATTACAGCCACTTGTGTGTTCCCTAATATGAACAGTTGAACACACTAGGATGAGTTTTGGAAACGGAAGGAGACCAGTAGAAAGATGTGCTACAGACACACCTGCTCCTGGTATTTTTGATACCTCACTGTACTAGTAATTGGTTAATGCAGAAAAGCCCACTCAATAGATATACAGAAAGTTGGAAATACAGAGTTCTGAACCAGGTTTTCACTGAGAGGCCTTTACATAGGTTAGAGCAAAGTTTACTTTTTACTTAAGGGCACTTCATATACATGCTTGTTACTAGCAGAAAACTATTATATTTCATTTCATGACAGTAACAACTAGACCTAAGAAGTCGGTAGGTCCTCCCTTCATCAATATATTTTAGATGATATGTCATGTTAGGCATTCATGTCCCCATAAGTACAGCTCAGTTGGTAAAAGCTACAAGAAAGCCAATCAAAACTAGCCAGAGAGTCTAGTCATAAAATCTTAATTGATCATGATACACCAATCATTTATTTTGTCCAGGATTTCTTATCAGCTAATTTTTACAAGCCAAAAGAGGAAAAATTTGCTAGGTAACTGCTCCGATTCTGCAAACACAAAACACCACCAAGACAGACAAAGGTACAAAGAAAATGCCAGTAGTAGGATTCAGTATCCGTCTCAACTAGTCATCCAGGCTGCCTCCAGATATTGCAAGAGATGCCAGAGGACCATTTTATAATTGTGTATTTTGATGCAGTTTAACCTGTTTTTCATCCAGAACATACTGTAATAATGATTCTATATTAGTCTACTTCCTTAATTAAGATGTGTCCACCCTATATCAAATGTGCTAAGAAAACTATTAGAATGTCTGCATTCCAGAAGACAAGTGGAATTTGGCTTCAACTGCAAGCAGCATGCTTTCTAATAAAGTGAGGCTTATTAGCTCAGATGCAGTGATGTGCCACAGGAATTTAATTATCTTTTTTTCTGGACCTAAAATAATTATACTGGCTGCATATGATCTATCTCTGTTTCCAAGTTTGAGGTCAGTATGGGCATAACCAACATGCTATCACTCAAACTGTGCTACCCATATACCTAAGTATGTTACAGTTGGTGTAAACATTGAATCTAAAATGACAAACTTTTTTATTAAAAAAATGAAGTTAGTTGACAACAGTTATTTCCATCTTCTGCTCAAGGAAGAGAGATCATTGTCAGCTATTTAAATATTTTTGCTTGGAATTGATATCAAAGTTTGGGGAAAGTAAAGATTTAATGAAAGGGTAAGGTGAACGAACGGGCTTTGAATAAAAAATATATTGTCTAGGCAACCAAATATACAGTTTCTGTAGTTGGTATACTATTATTCTACAAAAGTTAAATGGTCCTTCTTATAAATGAAGGGAACAACTAATGACTTGTAGTCTACCTCCTGTTACCAAAGGAGTGATTCCTCCCCCATTTCTATTAGCTTAGTATTAGACAAACATGCCACTGTTGTCAGAAACAGATTCAAACAATATTCCTCAAACTCTTGATGAATCCAAGCCTGTGTTATTTACTTAATCATTCTGACCATAGATTCATGTGTTTTTATTTTGCTTGAATTTCAAAATTTCCAGAATTCTCACTTATAACCACTACTTTCCATATCTTTCCCACTCTCTGCTTGAGTATACACTACACTGTTTTCATTTCCCCTTTAAATGAGTCTTAAAAATCTTAAGTTCTCTAAAAGCAGACTTAGCGATGTATTTATGCTTGACGCAGCTTTTGATATCTAGCAAAATGCTTTTTAAGTCCTACGCATAGAATTTTTGTGCTTCTGTTGAATCTTTTGAAAAATAAAGTAAAATAAAATAAAATAAAAAATCTATAGTTACACCTTAGATACGGCACCTATGTCTTACCTCCCAAGAAGGGTTAAAGAGATCATTGCACACCTCTTCACAAAAGCTCTCCAGAGGCCATTCATTTGCCTAAATTAATAAAAAAAATATTAAGTATGAGATTAAAAGAGAAAGGGATCGGGTGAACACTTCTTATATTGTATGCCAATTAGATACATGGAAATAACAACATGAAGTAATTTTCTTTGTTACTGGGTAGAATTGAAAAAAACCAAACCACACTTCAGAAACTTTATTGATTGTCACTGGATCTTATAAAAAGCCTTATGAACTTTGTCTGTTACTAGTATAATCTCTTCTATATGGTAACTAATTTTAATGTTCTGTAATTCAGCTTCCCTTCAGGAACCTTGCTAAGGCCAACCCCCAGCGATTCTTGAAGTTTATGAACTTTGCCTTTGAAAAATGTAATAGACAAGTCTCAGTTTGAAATTACACTACATAATCAACTTGGGTCAATTAGTCCCGTAATAAACATCACCCTTTTCAAAACATTCTGCATTTTTGAAAAACAGAAGCATATCCAGCACCCCAGAATTTCCCACAAGGAAAGTGGCACAGCTGCAGAAAGGAAACTACAAGGCTAAGATGAGTATGTTCATACCATCACAAACACAAGCTTTTGAAAGGTTAGCAAGCAGCAGCTATTCAGCCTGCAGTGATCATTAATCTCTCAAATTAATTTTCCAATCAACATTTTGCAAATAAGAAGTTAATTACTAAGCCATGTCTAGAAAAAGCTTATTTTTGCAGAATACAGACTAATCAAGATAAAATCCCTCAAATAAACTTTATGTACTATTTGTATTCCAGCATGTCTTACAATTTTTCAGCATTTCAGTTTATTGAAACAAATGCAAGTTTTTCTAGGACTATGGTAATCGTTTAAAACTTCAACTACTAAAGATAGAAATTCTAAATTAAGCCTAATTAAAGCGAGGCAAAGATTAAATAAAGTGTATATGAACATTTAGAACAAATTATTTATGGCTCAGTGTAATCCGACTATTAGCACAGTTTTACAGTTTAATACCCAGGTCTGACACCCTTAATCCACCCGCTCGGGTTCATTTGGGTCACAAACTACTACCAATGGATTAAGTGTGTTTTATTCCTCAATGCTATAAACAGTTTGAAGATCATTTGCTTCATTACATATAAAAGCAAGCTGGCAATGGCATTCTTTTTTTCATTTCTCTTAATGCTAGAATGACTAAGAATCTGAGAGCATAAAAAGAGTTTTATTTTACATTACTCGGCTAAAAAGCCAAAATGATCTTTCCTGCTAACAGCAGAATACATCGTACCTCTTCTGAAGCACTTTCTACCAGTGCTTTTGAGTCTGTGGCAGGCTGATTGATAACAACATTTGCAACTTTTCTTCTCTTTTCTTCTGGTTCCCCATCCGTGCTATCATTGCTGAGAAGGAGCAAGTGCAAGGTTATGAAATGAAAATATGCTTTAGGGGAAGTAATTACTTCTACAGTGGAAGTTTTCACATACAATAAAGCGTGATAAGAATACAAAACACTGAAATATGTGAAATACTTAAGATTACATGTTAAAAAATTCAGTGAGACAGCAGAATGCTGTCTCAAACTAGCAATCTTTTTCAGCCTTTTCTAAGTAATACAAAATTCTTAAAATCAAGGAAAAATAATTTTGATTACTGCTTGTTATAAATACAGCAGGTACAATAACATGTTATTATAAACTACAGCGAGGAACACAGCATACATCAGAAAGTTTATCTTCAATTTTTAGTTAATATTTATCTTCTTAAATCCTTAATTTTCAAGCACTATTCTCAAGCTGTATTTAATAACAGGGACAGAGCACAAGTTTTAAGCTGTAGCTAGGTCCTTAAAGCTCTACTGGGCATAAGTATTGCACACAAGCTTTTTACCATCAGCACAATTAGCATGTAAAAGGTTAAGATGCAAATACTGTAGGATATTTTTAATCAGATAAATCAAATTACAATCCTGGCTTAACTGAAGTAAAAGCAAAGCAGGTCATTATTATACCTCTTCTCATTAGCTTCCACTGCATCTCTGGATCTTTGCTTTGCAAATATCTTAGCCATTCTTTTGGCTTTATTCTTTTGTCTACTGCTCATACCAGCTCGAAATTCTGAGTCAATTAACTCAGCAGCCTGAAGAGTCTGAAAGAGAAGTTGTTTATTATCAATTCTTCTTACAGTGAAGGTCCTGAAAAATTCTCATAACCCACATTGCTCTCAACTTCCCCAACCTTTTATATGAAACTCAGAGCAACAGTTTGACATCAAATAATACTAATGGGCAACTAGGGGGAGTAAGAATTCAGGAAGCCAAAGAATACCATATTAGACGCTGAACATCCTACTTAAAACAAAGATTATAACTGCAGAACAACAAATAAAGCAAACCCACTGTATTATTCCTTGCATTCAAACAGCCCACGGTTTTACCTACAGGTTGTTTGTTTACTAGTGAAACTGAAGAAGGAGAATAGTCCAGATCTTCATCATTGAACAGATCTTCAGTATTCATCCCAATTGCAGCACCCATATCTAAGCCAAGTTTCTTTTGTAACAGTTTCCTCTGTCGCGCTATCCTCTCTTTAGGATCAATTTCACCTTAAAAAAAGTTTTTAAAAAGGGAAGATGTGTCAGATTTCCAACAAGATGGATTACTGCAGATTTCCTCGATAACATAAGAAAGTCAAAAGTTACAGAACTACATGATACTTGGCTAATGTATCAATACAATCTTTGAAACCACATCACGCCGATTCCTAGGGAGACCTTTTTTGCTGCTGAAGCTATACTAATACTTAAACTGTGATCAATTTTTAAACAGAAAATAGCTCCCCTGAAATTCATTAAACCTGGTCTACAGAAGTAAAAGAAACAAGCTTGCCTTGAATTGTTAGGAAAGAGGATTTTGAAAGGTGCAAAATAATACACTAAAAAATAATTTAAAAAATAATTTAAGCACTATAATAATTTAAGAGCCTAGGCCTTTTTTAGTCAAATATTTGCACATAAATTTGTAGGTAGGTGACCAATACTGGCAGAATTTCTGTGTCTACACCAGATTGAGAATAATTAGCAGATTGAGTAATTAGCAGTTAATTATATCTGTACCAATAAGCTTTTTTTTTTTATTATTTCATTTAGCTGACAAGCAGAGAAATACAAGTAACTTCCGTTCTGTATAAAACATTTTACTTTTACAAGTTTATCTTTGGAAAAAATGTCAAGGGCTGCTAATTTTGAAGACTATTTAACCTTTTGTCCATTCATGTTGGCTACTTACTTGAAAAGAAAAGCTGCTACAAAATGCAGAAGAGAAAGCAATCTTTGAACACTCTCCCACCAGTTAAAAAAATAACCAGAAACTAAAGCTATTTTTAGTTCCATTTTCCTTTTTTTTTTAATTTTCAATCATAAAATTGTTTGTGCAATCACACAACACTGGGATGAATGTCAGACTTCTGTGAACTTAAGTATCCTATTCAATGTAGTAGATTTCTGAGCAGGGAGGATTTTATTATAAAAGAGGAAACTTGTACACCTTATTAATCTAGAACAAAAAATGGAAATCAGTAAATAGCAGCCAGGTTTAACAGACAGGATACTGCTTAAGTGTCAGTAGCCAGAGGTCCTGTTCCTTGCTGAGTAGTGATCTTCCATGTACACGACACAACACATCACACACAAGTGAAACGTGGCTATGCAGTCAGAGCAGATTCTTATCTATAGCATTATTTCATTTGGTGCAGAAACTAGAAGATAGACTGGAATTACAGCAGGAAAGTAGAGCAATAGGAAAAAAAATGTATCTTGGATTAAAATAATTCAATGCTATTATACTGATATAAACCAACTCCCAGATAAAAAGTTGCATAAAGTTATCAGGCAAGTCACTTGAGACACAAGACATCACACAGGCACTGATATTTTACCTTCCAGCTTTGACTGTTTTATCATAGTATTTTTCATGTAATCTTTCTATATTTGAAATCTTCAAGCTTTTAAATAAGCGACATCCTTTGGGATGTATTTGGGAATATTGCTTTAATGAAGAACAAGTGCTGATAGTTCCTGCATCTCTACAGAAATTCTACAGAAGCCTTTAATATTGCTTTTTCTGCTCCCTCTGTCAGGTTCCCACTTTCCTCTTACCCCTCTGCACACATACTAATTCTGGTAAGAGTAAGCACAAATGACACATACCTTCTAAAACAAAAACAAAAACCAAACAAAAAAAACCCAAACCACAACAAACAAAAAACCAAACCAAACTAAAAATGTTTAACTTGAGGAAGATAAAAATATCAATGTTAGGGAATATTTTCTTCCATTATTTCCTAGCATTCTGAAGAACTGTGGATGACTAGACTCTTAATACTGCCTTTTTAGACAACAAGCTTTTTCAAATCACTAAGTACCCTTATCTGCAAGTAAAATATAAGGTATACCTGATTTATCATCTTGGACTTCAAACTCTGCACCAGCAGATCCAAGAAGAGATGCACCATGCTTTAACAACCGACATATATCAAATCTGTCAAAACGCAACCGATCTGTTGAAGGTGAATCTTCCACAGGACTTTCTGAACCTGGTTCTAGATAGAACATTGGAAATAACATTAAGGACAGTGTGATGAAATTTTTGTTCAAAGTTCTCACAGTTTAAGTGAGAGAAAGGAAAAAAAGTCTCTCCTTCACAGGAATCACCAGATATACAGCATTTTGATTCACTAGTTGTAAAGCCTCTGTTTCACAAAGGCTGATAAATCTTACTTATTTGAGTAGGGTAAAAAAAAATTTACTTTTTTCCCCTTGATAAATTTAGCTTTTTTAATGTCTTGAACACTGACATACCACTAGGTCTTTGTACACACACAGTCAACTTGCAGTTTGAACAGCATATACTTCACATATAGCACAGACATGTATCATGCCAATACTACATCACGTCACCAACAGCCAAGCATCCCTGGTATGGAGAGTGGTCTTGGCAGGTACAGGAAAAAGTCAGTTACCAAAGGCTGATGAAGACTAGTTATCAGCTCTTCTCAAATCCAGCTACAGGTACAGTGCAGTTCAATATTAATACAGAAGAGGTTTGTTCCTCACAAAGTGTCTTACCATTTCCTGGTTAATTACAAAGTACTCCCTCCCCTCCCTCAAAGATTAGTGTGTTTTGTGGCTCTTAGTCACATGCAGCTTAGTATCCAAAAAGATTGGCTATCCCTACATAATCCAGCACGTTCACATCCTGAATTACAAACAGTAGTATAAATACAATTGTTCTCTACAAGAAGTACAGAATTTAGTGTGCTTAATTCCACACACACTTATTTATGAAAGTTTGTTCATTTACAGTAGAATGAGTAACTGTACAAAATAACCACCACCTACATTTATTTCTTCAGACATGAAATTAACATTTCATTACACAAATACAAAAAGAAAAGTGATTTATGGCAAGCCTAAGAATCTAAATGCAACCAGACCACTGCAAAATGTGCATTTGACAGTATCAGACTATTTAACTGAAATAAAAGAAACAAATGTCTGCATAGCCACTTAGACCTTTTAAATGGTATGTTTTCTCAAACACATGTAATTACCTTTTCAATTTCATATTTTCTAAGCAGATATGCAAGAACTGGACAATGAGCTGCTGTACTCTTAAGACTGACAGGTTGCCCAATTTCCATGTACAAAAGTTGCAAGTATTTGTTGGATAGAAGTTAATTTCACTAGTCTAGTTCCTTGTTAAGACAGTAGAGTCTATAAATAGTTAAGTATATGAATACGTATGATTTACTGGGAAAGAGTCTGAATGGCTTGTAAAAAACACCTCTCATTAACTTTATTATGTCCTTAAAAGGCTCCAGAAAGAGCCAACTAACCACTGGGCATCAGCAGGAACAATGCTGAAAACATGACAAAGTGCATCATTTTGCCACAATCTATAAGTATCAGTACTCTAGACACGTAGGTACACTGTGTGTAGTTCTGTGCATCTCAAGAAGGACAAGAGCAAGTAAAAGCACAGAGAAGGAAAAAAGTCACAAAAATACAAAGCAGCTGTCTTGTGAGGAAAGACTGAAGACACTGCTACTCTTCAATCTGGAGAGAAATTGCTGGAGGAGAGAAAAACTGATGGTTTCCAAAACTCATAAAGGCAGTGGATAAGGTAAATGCAGAATTTGCTCATCAAATTCTGTAGCAACAGAACCAGGAGGCAATGAATGAAACAAATATAAAATTACCTCAGAACAGGTGAGTTTTATAGGGGTTTTTTTTGTGTGGTTTGGTGTTGGGGTTTTGTTTTTCTTTTTTCTTTTTTAACAGTGAATTTCTGGAACCTATGGCACATAAGGTTGTGAATATAGATACTGCCAATGGGTTTAGATAAGATCCCTGAAAATAGGTCCATAAGTTGACAATAAAAGCAACTCTAACATCCATAACATGACAATTTCAGATGCAAACTTTAGTATAAACAGAATAGACTTCAGCAATCTGCCATTTCACCTCTCTCAGAAAGGTGCTTTGAGCAAGGGAACAAAAAGAAGAATGTCTTCAAAATACCATGACAAAGTTGATTGGTTCTAAGTTTTGCTATTTCACTAATTATTCTTTTTATAAATAAAAGCTTTATGAGGGCACAGAGCACAAGCACAGGAATCCTAGAAGAAACAAGTGTAACTGAGTATGAACACAACGCCAAAGATGTTTACCTACAATACATGCGTATAAAAAAAGTCTATACTCAAAAAACCCCACAATGACACCGTTGCCTTAAAAAGTCTCATATCACAGTCAGTTTGCATCAGATAAACAATGAATTCTACATAATTCACCTTGTTTTGATCTTGGAGTTGGATTCCACTCAGGTACATTTTTCACTATGGCTTCAACAGCCTGGCCAGCTGCAATACGAGTATCCCAATTTGTACTTCTTAAATACACTAACACCTTTAAGGAGAGATTAATAAATAAATAAGTATTTGCTTAAAATGTACTTTCAGAAAATCCATCAGCTGTTATGCTCCATTAAAATACATTTTTCATGCTATGGATTAAGACAACATTGAAAACAACAAAAACAAAGGATGAAAAACAAATCAAAAAAATCCAAGCAGCCTTCTCATTATGGCTCATTGCTTAGCAGAGTTCTTGCCATACCCAGACATTAAGAATTTTTAAGATATATTTAGTACCATCAAACTTAACCTTAATTTCTTCAAGGTAATGAACAAAGCTTGAGATTTTTGGTTTTTGCTTTCTGAAGTGTTCAAAAGAGATTAACAGACCTTAAATCTTTGAAGTCATTTAACCCAAGAAGAGAGAACACGGGTTGTTTGAAGCAAAATATGCTCTTGTAAACTAATTTACCACTATGTCTCAAATCTGGAAAAAATATTTCTTTCTCTGAAAGTGGTTTGGTATTAAGGATTTTCTTGGCCACTCTGTGGATACCATGAATTGTGGTGAGGGCACCTGTTCAACAGGAGCACAACTGAGGTCACTCAGCCATCTCCAACTGTCAGATACAGACTATTTTTTTGGTGGCTTTACTGTATTTGACCAGATTGAAGTCTCAAACTAATAGAAATCTCTTTCCATTTTCCAGCCCTCAAAGACATGCAGCCTCCTTTATTTTCAATGCTGTTTCACACAAGTAGCAATCTTTAAAGGCAGGTGCAGAAATGTTTGTAAGGCAATAGAGAGCATCTCTGTAGAGAAGAAAATCTGAACTTGCAGCAGACACTGAACATCAATGCTAAATGCAAAGTGAAACCTCACACATGTAACCATTTCAGATGCCCACAAAACAGCAGGCTTAACAGAAATATTCTCCCAATTTTCTCCACTCTTCTATTTTCAAAGAACACAAGACTACTATGATTTTTATTCTTCCCATAGAACCCACACCCCTTTTAACTAGTTTTATTCTCATGATTAAAGTACTGAAAAGGAAATAAAGTATGCTTACTTTAGATAAGAGATTATTCAGTTCATGAGGATGCAGTTTCACTACTTCCCCAAGTTGCTGTGCAGCTGCTTTTCTTGTTACTGGTGTTGTACCGGTGTCCAGTAAAATAAAAAGACGATCAAGCCTAAATATGATTGACAAAAACCGAAAATGTTACATGATTCATAGCTCAGCTGCCTATTTCTATTAATATTCCTCCAGATTTTCCAGTTTATCTAAAGCAAACAGAAGAACGGTTTCCCTGAAGACAGTCAATTCACAGGGTAACAAATGTACTTTTTTTCTAATAGTAAGCATAGCTGTTCTACAAGCACATTAAACATGGTAAGCAAAAAAAGATAAATTGTTAGAAACATTAGAAAAAAATCCACAATTACAAGAAAAAAAAAAAGTTCCCTTCTTTGTTCTGGGATAGAACTTCTTCAATCTTGAAAAATAAATAAATGATGTAAATTTTCTTACTATTCTGTCTGATAGAAGAAAGCAAAAGGCTCAACTGTTTGTACTGTCCATTATAATTTCTTTCAAAGACATAGCCTGTGATCTATAATATCAACTCTGCTCTTCCAGGATACTACTTTTCACATATTCACCCCCCCACTACCAAACCTGTTGTTGTATTTACAGTTTCAAAATAATCTGATACCTCTGACCTTCCCACGAAATACAGGAATTTAATCAGCAGATCTCTTTTCACAGTAACTCTGTATTTAGTGAAAGAGACTCTGATCATCTATTTTCAGAATAGCTAGCTTTTCTTGTTTAGAGTTACTGAATGAGAAAAAGTAATCACATTTAAAAAAACAAGTAAAATAGAGAATGTATAGACAATCAAATCAATGAAAGTAGTAACAATTTTTCATTAATCCATCCACTATAAGCAGGACAGTTAGAGCTCTCTTTACAGAGTACTTAGTTTATCCATTGGTTATTGGGCTATATGAAGCTATTATTGAATGCAAGTCTACAATCTGTCCACATAGTGCAATCAGAATTGTCCCTTCTAGCTTTAACCATAACATACTCCTCCAAATATTGCAAAAGACAAAGCTGGAATTTACACAGCAGTGAAGCTCACTCAGATCAGCCTAACAAAATGAGGATATAAGAACACTGAACAACTCCTCTTTGTAAACATGTACCCTAGGTTTGAGCAAAACCAGGAATGGAGTAACATTTTTGTCTCTTAGTCTCTTGCTACTAATTACAATTTGAAAAAATTGCCTTTAACATCAGTTCCAATCATTTAAAACAACAAAGAAAAACCTCTTTCCAACATCACTGGATTTTGTACTTCTACTTGCTTAAACTGCACTTCTTGAGAATAAGTTCTAATGTATCACAACACGTTAGAGACAGCAGTGCTACAGAGCCAAGGCAGTAACATCACAGAAATACAGTTCCAATATCCAAATGCTCTCACAACTGGAAGTACTGAATATCCATTAGATTAAAAAAAAAAAAAAGTATTCAAAATAATTCTAGTATTTTAGACAATTCCTGGTATTTGCTAGATTTGAAATAAATCTCTTTATACTACTAATATATGAGCCCATTTCAATTTTTGTAGCTAAAACTGGAATTTCAATTGCTGTGATTTACTAGTTAGTAAATTCCTTTAAAGTTACATAAAAATAAAAATAAAACCCAAACATATATAAATGAGCAGTTTGTGTGATCAGACAGTTGATGAGGAAAGCAAAAGCTTTACAGATCAAACTTGTCCAAATCACTGATAGCAGGCTAGTCAGGAGGAACATACTAGATACTTGGCTATTTAACAATATTTTATTCCATAGTACATTTGAAAGCAATAACTCATCTTGATCTGGAGTACTCAGTATTATTTGGTATAAAATATGGTAGCTTGCAGAGCAACCACAGCTTGCTCTAACTTGCTTGTTGTCTCATTCTTACACTCACCCCTTTCATTCTTCATCTCTCCATGAAACTTCAGCATTCCATACTCAAGAAGTTCATTACTGAGCATCACCCATTCCTTTAACAAAGTATTTTTTTTAACTCCAAAGTCAAGCAGAATGTGCAAATTAGACCACTTCCTCAGCTAGAACTCTTCATGTGTCAAAACAGGAGGAAACTCCTCTGACAGCCTACCTTCAAAAATCCTAAAGATTAATTCCAATCTCAGTTATGACACTAGCTCTTCAGTCCTAAAACATGAAACTATATTACCTAAAATATACAGTTTGTTTTTTAACCTGCAGTACGCTTGGTTTGTAATTTGTGATTTTAAATTGTAATGTATTTAACTCACACACGAATGCAAAATAAAGCAAAAAAAACCTCCAAACATTTCTATTGTCTCACATCACTATTGGAAGTTTTCAGTGTTCAACCCTAGCAAAATAAATGGACACAGAATTAGCAAATAAAGCTAACAATATCTGACTAACAGTAGCCTTAGTCGTGCTAACTGCTCTTGCTTTCGCTCCCCCAGACTTCCCTGATATACAAAACACTTAATATCTTGGAGGTATTAAGATTCTTAAGTTTTTGTGTTGCTGCAGCAGAGTTTGACAGAGCCTGAATTCTCCTCCTCTACCTGGAAGAGTAGCATGGAGAAAGCTGCCAATAATCAGCAGTGCCAGTATGGGTTTTATTGTGGTTTTTTTGTTCGTTTTTATTGGGGTTTTTTGCGTGTGTGGTTTGGGCAGTTTTTGCCTTGTTTTTGTTTGGTTTTGTTTGTTTTGGGGGGAGTAAAGTTTTCATTTTTAGTTTCATTAAGAAAGAAAAAATACTGAAAATTCTAAACTAATTTTGAGGACCTGCAGTTTGGAAACAAATTTCCTAAGTTCTGACAAGTTTTTTATTCTCGGAATGAACTGACAGTCTCTAAACTAGTTAAAGTCAAAGAGAACTACGAGTTTGCTAATGTGCAGTTCTCTGCCTCTTGTTCTAGACAGTGATGTTAGCAAAGCATGGTGTGGCTCACATTTACAAATCTAACACAGAAGTCAAAATCACTGTGGCAGAGCAGTATGCTCTACAGTACAGATAAAATTTTAAACTATTATGAAAGAACAAAAAAGAAATACAGGGAGTACTTATGGGAAGAGATTTGAATTGTTATGAAAGATCTAAATACCAATGAATGCTAAAAATGCAATATATCTTTAAAACTACTTTTTCTGCATGTTAACTGCTGTAATTAGAGCTTTAAAGTACAAAGTCCTTCACTTTTAGCTCATAAGCAGTGGTTTAGATAATACTTCTGTCATCTTCCAGTCCTGAATCAACTGTGTCTCATCAATAGAGCAGCAACCATATACCACCTCTATGTGAACTCATGCCATCTGAGATCATTGCAAAGCACTAACTTGTTCAGATAGGTAGAAACCTTTTTCCTCTCACTTGAGAAATTTGAGATTTTCTATTCACTACTGTAGTATATCAGCAAAACAGAACATGAAGCAGCAATTAATTTGAATGCTTTTCTTAAGAACTTTTAAGAATTTTTTCTTCTAAGAAATACTACATGAACCTTTACACTAACACAGTTCATTAGAAATGTTTTTGACACAAAGACATTGATCCAAGTGCTTAAGAACAGGCATTCAGTAGCACTTGACACACTTCAGAATGATTCATCCACACTGGGTCAGCAGGCATGATGCAGAAGATCCTCATCACTCTGAAGTGGCAAGTATACATTACACCATCTAAACTGGCACCAGAAACCTAGTGAATGCAAGTGAATCCTCTGCATATAAACATTCAAATGTCATCAAACCCAAAGCATTTCATTAAAGCACACTAGTTTTGAAAACACTAAAGCTTGAAGTCTTACATTCACAATAGAACCACCTGAGAGACACTCAAGCATAACCAGTAGGTCTGTGATCAGGGTATCAACTGGAGCAGCCAACCCAAACTGGACCAGACTCTTCCACCACTAGACTACCATGACCCAGTTTTATCTAAAAATAAAAACAAAATTTAAAAGTAGTTCTTCAGGAAAATTGCAGGCAAGAAAAATTGTAAAGGAAAACAATTCATTTACAGCGTTACTAATCAGAATAGCAAGACTGGCTGTCATAAGGGGGAACATTATCTCTCTAATCAAAACTTAGAATGATTATGTATACAAGCTTAGTCTAGTTAACTAAAGTGGATTTTGTGAATAAAAGTACATAGAAACTATCGCTGAACCTCTGCCACTAAATGTAACAAGCTTTTTGCTTTTTCACTGCATTACTGAAGCAAAGTCTACAAATAAAAGAAACTATAAAGGACAAACATGAGAGCAAGTACTTTCAAAAGAGTCAGCACAACTCAGTGGTACTCTCCAGGTTACATGGTAATTCCATGTTCCAGACACTTCTTTCCAGTTTCACATATTCAACATTAAACTAAGACATGACTGTACCCAGGCACAGTAGGCAAATGTTGCAACAAATTACTTGTTCTGTTCTTCATGCTAGTCTTCAATTCTTTGCTGCCTAAAGGTATGTCTCCTAACAGAGGGCTGATCTCCAATTGAACGGACAGTTACCAAAATATTTAAAGTGAACCTTACAGCACTCCTGTGGAAACTGGATGATATGGATTCGAAAGCCCTTCAGCTACAGAGGTATTAGAAAGCTAGTAGTGGGATAGTTAACAATCCGGTCAAGATACAAAGGTTATCAACAGTATCTCCAAAATGTTTCCCAAACATGACATATGGAGCTGAACTGTATAAAGATCATCCCAGTGTAAGCATTCTGACTGGATCAGGTCCCCATAGGACTCCATATGGGGACGTTCTCTATTTGTCAAATCTGTGAGTTGAGGCTCAAAAGGGACAAACTGATCACTGCTGCCCATGAACTATCTGTTTGGACTTTACATCTCTGTGTGCACTAGTATGTTTAACTGGTCAGGGAGCAGTCTCTGACAGTAAAAGCTATCTGGTACAGAGCATTTCATAACTATCCTAGCACATCCTCCAAGTCATCAAAATTGTGCGACTATACAAAAAAACCCTTAGTCCCTGGAATAGTCTAATGTCATATTCTGCCTGGAGCTCCTTGGAAAACTGCTAGCTAGCACCCATCAGAAGGTAAGGGAACACTCTTAGGAGTTACAGTATAAATCACATTTCAACATCCAGGAGCTCCCTCCGAGGCACTATTTCTTCACCCAGAAATAGCCCAGAAATCTACAAAACATCATTAAATTAATGTCTAGACTTGACAAGGGTTGACAGTCACTGGGAAATTCAACCTAAGTTCTAATGAAGTTGCCTCAGCTTTTCTTGTTGACCTGATAATTCTTCAGTGATATTTCATCATTTGGTCAAACCCAAGCTCGGTCAGCTACAGAGCTCAAAAAACTTAAGCCCCTGTACTAAAGCACACAAACTGTTCCATTGTCAAGTAAACAACTTCCCAATACACAATCAGCAAGCAAGCAAAAAAAAAAAAAAATCACCAAACAGAATTCAGAACAACAACAAAAAAAGTGTGATGAAACACAAAGCATGGATTTGATTTTACTTCTCACAGGTGAGAGATTGAAGCAAATACCTATGAAGGTAGGGCTATGGACAACAAAAATCTTATTGTTTCCTACAGAGCAGTGGGACACCTGGAATGAAATGAGTTCCAGGACCACACTGAGCACAGCATTATATACTGCATATGGAAGCCAACTGAATGCTAAAATTAGTATAATTAATTCCATATGTAATGCATATCTCATATACAATCCATAGCACTAGGCTGTACAAGTTTTATTTGTAAACTATTATGCATCTACACACAACAATGCAGTCCAAAAACATACAACCAATTACAATACAAAAACTGTGAAAAAATAATAGGAAATTAAAAGAGCTGTAAATATACTAATACAAGAAGCTTATCAACAAGTTATACAAGGAATGCCTTGGTGAGAATTCAAGTTCTAGCTGTTGGAGCAGGTTAGAATTCTTATCAGAGTGCAATCCTGCCTTTCAACTTTCATTTCAGTCTGTTAAGTGTCTGAGAAATTTTACAGCTCTATCCCACTTGAACCTGGACATGCACATGCTACTTCTGCTTCCCCCCTCTCCCTGACAGTGTCATCACTCCCCCAAACAGCAATAGGGTAGGCAGTTTGCCGTTCTGGTCTTCAAGTTAACCTCTGTCAACAAAAGACATTATACTGTTTCCCACACCCTCCCTTAAGTCAGAGCTCCTATCATCACACTGGTTATAGAGTGTCCACCTATTCTGATGGTACTGGCACATGCTTTTAAGTAGTAGCGAAAACATACTTCTTGTTCAGTTTAACTCTTGCTTTTCATGCAAGAGCAGCCCTGAAGTAACAACTTCCAAACAAGCTACTACATGAATTCTTTCTTTAGATGTGAGAACTCCAAAAGAAAATTTCTAAAAGGTACATAATGCTCAAAGTAAGATATATGTTTTTTAATACTTTTAGTATCTTGTAAGAACTTTTAACATCCCAAAGATGCCGTATTAAACTTGAAATGTTACATAAGCAATGATGCTAGCCAGTGCAGACATTTGCTCTTGGGAAGTTACAGCCCTACACTTGAAAAGCCAAAAGCAACATGAGGTTCACTTATTTTGCAGGAGGTTTACTATCACAGCCTTCTAACATTATTTTAAAATAAAAAGCTAGGCTCCTAATCTACATATTACTAGTTATAAACAAATTCAAATAAATGAAAACACTGAAAACTCTAGAAACTAGCTTTAAACTTTGAGGGACCAATCAAGAATGGCTTGCATGAGCACAAGTGAGTATGGTCTCCCAGACTTGATTAGGGAATTGTCTTGTAAACACCCTGAAGATGTCTTTAAGGTATTTCAGGAGGAACTTAAAGATACACCTATTAAAAAAGAAAAGCTTTTTCTTAATGTATCTTACCAGCTTCATTAATTTCCTCATATTTTAAAGGCATATTTGCTGTTCTTTTTTATTGTGAAGGCTCTTAAAAATAAGAGAAAACCATTAAGAAACTTGGTTTTTGAATAATGATACATGAGGTCCCTCTGAACACATTAAAGCAACTGGAAATAACTTTTATTAGATGCTGAAAGGGACTAGCCATGCTTTATTACCTACTGAAACTCAATCACCTTAAGTGTTGTGATTTTCCATAAATTTCCAGAATTACTTTTTCATCTCATATACATCAAAAGATCACTAGTGAGCCACTGTATTTATTCACTTGGATTATATACTTTAGAGGAATGAAGCTTAAAAAAAACCTTTACTTCCTTTTTTTTTCCTCTCAGTTCCACTATCAAGAATTTTTTTTTTATTATTATCTATGCAAACATGATATTTCACAGAAGACTGGAGACAGAAGATAAAGCCTACCGAAGTAGCTTGCACATTCACAGAAAGAGGATCTACCTTCCCACCCACCTATACATACTTCTGGATGACTCTGTCATTGCTTAGTTTCTTCTACCAAAAACATGAGCATATACAAAGCAACTATTTTGAAACATCTTTTGGTATGAGGTATCTACTGCTCTGCACCTTTAGGTCTGTTTTCTAGTGCACTATGACAAAAGCATCATATAGAAGCAAGTCTTCAGTCCATGTAACAGCAGATCCTGGTAAGCAAGCATGTATACGTGTAATACAGAGTAAGATATCAGAATCTGTAATTAATAGATTAAATGGCAATTATTTTTAGGATGACCTTATTAATAGCAAAAAACCTCAAAATAAATCTTGGTCTAACTTTGAAATATTTTAAAGCATTTCCTGTATTTGTTTAGATCTTCCAGAGCAGACTAGAGTTTTGAAAAACAGTCAAAATAGCAGAAACTAAACTTTACTTTGAAGACACCACTTGATCATTTGAGAATGTAAAAATAACCCTGCATCCACCTCCAAAAATTACAGTTTTTTAAAGGATGACTAACAGAACCCTAATTTTTTTGTTAATATCTATATTTGTCATTCACTCTGTAAAAACTATGGTCCTTAGAGAAAGATTACTTTGAATCAACTTCTTCCTAACTCTACACACTTGTATAATTAAAAGTTTTCAATAACATGTTATTGGTCCTTCAAAAATATAAAGTGTAAGTAACTGCCTAGAGGAAAAGTGCAGATTTCTACAATTAAATGAAGCTGGTAGAACTACATCCTTCACGGAAGCATAATTACTTGATATGTAAGTGTACAAAATATTTATTTTTAATACCTCTGCAAGGAAAGAACCTTTGAAATTCCATGTTCTGAAATAAAAGGTAAAGTTTTTTTTTTTAATTTATTTACAAGAAACAGCAGTGACATTATATCACCAATGTTCCTATGGTCCAGCAGCTGAAAGATCCATTTGTCAAGAGTTACTTCAAAGGGATATGGACAGGTTTTACACTATTAAAACACACTCATGAGGCTAAATTTACGCAGTGTCACTTCTTACACTCATAGAAACACTGGCATTTGCCAGAAATAAACAAAATGTTACAGCATTAAAAAATGTGCAATTCTTTTACATACTTTACATGTGGAATTGAAATATTTCTGTACCAACTCAAAAGTATTACAGCACCATTAAAGTTCTGCATCTTATGCTTAAATTGTGAGATAATGCTTTAGACTACACTTTTAAGTTCAAAATGTTACACATGACATCACTAATATACCAACTTTTCAGTGCTATACACTGAAGCTTAGTATAAGCCTTCTCCAAAACAGAATTTTTTCCCTGTCAGTTACAAGGCCAAACAGGTGTTAACTAAATCTTTGCATAGAGCGCTACTGCTTTTCATTGAAGTCTTGTGGTTTTACAGAAATACAGAAACATCAGTAACTGAATTTGAAACCAATCTTCACAACAGACACCTGAACACACAGATGAAAAGCTGTATCTTGGTATTCCAGTTAGCTCCCATATCACATGTACATTAGGACAGTTATTTAGGCAGACTCGGACCTAATTTAATTAGAATATTACTCTATTTTACATGAGGGTTTACAGTAGCATTTTAACATACACAATAGTCTTGTTACAGCAATCCTTACTATTTCCACATTCTTATGGACAGCTTTGTAAAAAAAAGCCTAATACCCCCATACATAAGTTGATTAAAAAAAAAGTACAAAGGGATACATAAAGGGATACTTTGTAGAAACAAAGCTCAAACTTCTGCTACTAGAAATCTTAAGATGTACTGCTGTTACAGATGTTGATTAATAATGGATTTCCATTATAAATGCACACACCTTTACTATGCCACACAGAATTGTAAACTTATTCATGCACTGCTTCAGAAAGAGAATTTGCTTTTGATATAGTACTTTGGAAGTACAGAGATACTACCAACATGTGACTTGAAGATAATCTATCACAAGGTTAATTTGGATTTATGGTTTCCTTTCAACTATCCTGTTGGGAAGCTTAAGATGCCCATTTCACACACACACAAAAAAGATGGCAGAAATTTGTGCTCAGCATTTTTTATAGAACAACTCTATTAAGACATACATCTGCATCTGTGAATACTTTAAACACTGGCACACCCCAGCGCACATGTGTGTAAGCAGATACTACCCAACATCTTGAGGCAGAGCCAGAACAAACTAATCACTTTTCTCCATGGAAGCCTTTTTTATTTAGATTTCTTTACAACTAAGTACTCTGAAAAGCAAAACGGTTTCTTGCATGGTTTTGAGACTCGGTATTATTATCCTTTATTCACTAGCAGTTTAACCCGAGGAAGAACTGACCAACAAAACGAAGGTGTCGGATTCAGGAAGAGGCCCGAGACGCCCCAGGCAGAGCCCCTGTAGCCTGAGGAAGGGAGGGGGCTTCCCTGTGCGCTAAGCACGGGAGTTACCCCAGGCCAGGAAGCAAACCCAGGCGCCCGAGCACGCAGACACCCCAGAGCCCACCCAGGCGGCCCATGCCGCTGAAGAGCGTGGAAGTGCCAGCGAGGCCTCCAGAGGCTTCCGGGACAAGACGAGGTGGAAACCGGGCACCCCTCTTACCCCCAGCACCTCCAGAAGCCAGGCCATACAGAAGGCCGGGGAATCTGGGCCGCCGCTGCAAGCCCTCCTTCCCCCCCCGTTCCCGGCTCCTACCAACCTGGAGACAGCCATAGCCGCCCGGAGCTGGGCCGCGTTGGAAGCGAGCGGCGGGACAGCAGGCGGGGTGGGGGGGCGAGGCCGGCGCCGCTCTCCCGGGAAGGAGGGCGCAGGGCCTAGCTCGGGCCTCTCGGTCGCCGCACCTGGCCTCGGCCCCACCGTTGATCTGCGAGGAGTGGCTGAGCGCAGCTATGGCCAGCAACGGTCAGGATCTCGCTCCCCCCAGGGGAGCAGCAGTAGTACGAGCAGGAACGGTACACAACCGTCAGAGCGCGGGTTAAACCTTCTATTCCCCCATCGCCGGGGCGAAGCCCAATGCCTGGTTTTATATGAGCAGCCATCTTGTATTTATTCCCTTCCTCCATGATAGCCGCTTCCTGATTGGCAAAAGTGCCCAGCCGCAGCCAATGGAGAGAGCGCTTCTAAGAGCAAGGAGGGCGGGCGCACGCAGCACCCGGACTGAGCAGGACCGGCCATGGAGCCTGCCGAGCCGGCTAGGGTGGGGGGGGGGGCGCCGGCCTCCGGCGGGGTGTACCATCTGTGGAAGGAGGGGCGGTAAAGCAGAGCACCTCAGTCCCTCATCCCGAGAGGAGAAGAGAGGCACGAGAATCCGAGGTATAAGCATTTTTTTCACAGTTAATAAGCGTTGAGGCTTCTTTCTGGACAGCATAGCGGGACAGGGCGGCCGGGAACTCGGTGAGCTCGCGACGGCCTCCCCCCAGCCCACTCGCCGAGGTGCGCTGCCCCTCGGTTTACGCCTGGTGCTGCAGCGCGGCCGCTCGGCCCACAGAGACTACGACTCCCAGCGTGCAGAGCGTGCGGGGACTCAGCCCCGCGTCTCCGGGGGCCGGGCCTGGCCCAGCGGGTGGCTGCTCTGCTCCGCTCTTCCGTCCACCCTGCTGTATTGCTGCCTCGAGACCCCTCCTACAAGAAGATGGGCGCTCGGGGCCGGTGGCCGCCTCGCAGCGGTTCACTTCGGTTACTCACAAGGGTTTATTAACGGGCACCAGCCTCGCCGGGTAGCGAGGGGGCACCTGAGTCACTCCCCGCGGCACGGCCCACTCACTGATCACATTTCCTTGCCCATCCTTCCTCGCTGGGGCAGCCAGACGCACGGCTGGGCTCCGGGCAGGCTGGAAAGCAGAATGGGGCTTAAGGATCTACAGGATCCCGTTGGCGTGTGTCTTGGGCAGCTGGCAGCAATTTCCTTTAACTCCTGGGGGGAAAAAAGACCAAGCTTTTCAAGGGCCATGCCTATCAGCTGCCATCAGACCCAGAAAAATACAGATGAAGAAATTAGCCCTTTGACTAACCATTTCAATGAATGATCCCAGACAGGGATGTAAATGTAGCTGAGAAGTGTAACCTTTCATGTGATGAGTTGAAAACACAATAATAGATACTTCCTTCCTGTAAGTGATGCATAAACTTGCATGATTTTGCATAATACTGTATGATCAAGTTCTTCTAAAGCCCACTGTGGTGCATATTTCACATCAAACCTTTCTATAGGGATTTCTGCTTGTCCCAACTCTTCTACTGGATGGTTTCCCTTTCCCTGTAGTAGTTAGCTCTTCATGTATCGTTTTGCTCGTTCTTTGCCCACTAGCATGTGCCTATTGCAAACAGACATACTAATGCTGTCTTCATGTTCACTGTCTTTATACTTCTATAAACAAGACCCTGGTACATAATACCTCAGTCTGTTATTATATCCATGCAGGTCCAGCTTTATATACTTGAGTCTTCTAGAAAGGTTTGCCATGGGTCCTTCTTTTCTGTCTGTTCTCTCTCCTGTTCTTTGGTGGGAGCTCTGTGGTTAATAGGAGCTGGTGTTAGAGGCAACCAAACACCAGCTATATCAGCCAGCCTAAGGCCTCTGCATGGCAGAATGTGGCCAGAACAAACCACAGGCTTCATTTTTGGAGGCAGGCATGTTTTCTATCACAGTGCTACACTCAACAACCAGATAATGCCTTTCCTCTTCCCTGTCAAGATTCTGATGTAGCAACTATCTTTAGATAGCTCAATATGCGTCCTGTAGCAGAATATACACAAAAAAACCCCACAGTGTGTTTAGTTGGAGGCCCAGAGCCACTTCCTGAAGTACTCCAAAACTCTGTGAACTTTTCTTTCTGCCATCATATGTTGTCATGTGTTGCAGATGCATCTGCCTGGGTCCCTGACCCATGATCTGAGGCACATGTCTACTCCTGTCCTGTGTGTAAATGTTTTCACATGATGGGGTGCCTGCTATTTAGCCAGATGATGTGGAAGAACAGCAGGGAGTTGGGATATGGAGCAGCAAGGAGAAGGCTACGGGTGAATATATTTTTCTTGCATGTTCTATGCTGTTGATAGATGTATAGCAAACATCCCTGATAATATTTCTGCATTTGTTTAGCCAGGAATAAGCAGCCATCCTATCCTGCTGTGGACATTACTGAAATGACCCTCAGGTGCCGTTTCCAATTCTAACACCCTGTTGCTTCTTAGGTTCCTTAAAAACATTTTGTGCATTGCTTAATAGCAGTCAAGGCAGAGAGCACATCAAACACGCAATAAAATTTGTTTTCAACAACTCCATAGGGGTTATCCTACCTGATGAAAATAAATGTAGGGAAAATATTGGTGGTGGGTCTTATTCACTGAGTACTTACTGAAACTGCAGTCCAAGCAAAACAATCTGTAAAAGACAGCAAGAACAATCTGTTATTTACCTAACAGTAGGCATTGTGGACTGAAACACAATTCATTCCAATTACACATCATATATTTTTGTATTTTGAGGCAACACTTATGTAAAGCGAATCATTATTTAACTATTCACCTGTATCTTCTGCTCAGTCCTTTTCCTACACCCTATGAAAACAAATTCTTCTTTGTCCATGCATCTGTTTACCCACTCTAAGTCATACCAATCCTTTTTGCACATTTGTTTTCTTTTGACCCATTTTTCAAGTAGCCATACATTTTTGTCCTGTTTCTTTTCACATATGTTAAAAGAATCCCCCCCTGCAAATCTGCTGTGTGCCCATATATTCTCTCAAACCTATTCCTAAATTAGACAAAACTCAGTTATTTTCAGTCACTTGGTATGTTGTGATCATTACTTCCTGCACTGATCTCAATTATTTTGTTTTCCTCCTCCTGCCAACTGTGTCAACCTGTGAACTCCTAGCACTTAGTCTGCAGATTCATAGTGACTGCAGCTTTCTTATTTGCTATGTATGCCTACAAAGCCAAGGGAAAAAATGGTGCCATCTCCAAGTGCTACAGCTGTGCAAATAGTAGATGA
Organism: Megaceryle torquata; assembly: GCA_024611175.1. Classification (NCBI taxonomy): domain Eukaryota; kingdom Metazoa; phylum Chordata; class Aves; order Coraciiformes; family Cerylidae; genus Megaceryle; species Megaceryle torquata. The sequence continues at coordinate 68,571 of JANIJG010012305.1, forward strand.
CAGAGGCACAGTTTTCCTGGTGGAATCCCTCCTGATTAGACCTGACATACCATAATATTCTACATGTTCTAGTCTTTTATCTTTCCAGTTAGAGTTTTTTGTGTCCTGAAGGTTTGTAGGTTTGTATTGCTCAGGTCACACCAATCGCTCTGTAACTGTAGGTATAACATCTGATGCCTCCTAGTCTGGTAAAAAAGATTATTTTCATAATAGGTTCCATGTATTTTAATGGCTGGCTGATTTGATTTCTAAATTCCCTTGGAAATCTCTTCTGAATAGAAGCTAGTCTTAGAGGCTTGTCCCTGCTTAGCACTTTGTTTAGGCATCTTCTCTGCTGGTCTCTTAATCACTATCATTATTTTGATTATCTGGAGAAAAATTGTTCTGAGATAAATTTATGTATAATGATCTTATGCAGGTAAATTGTACAGATTCTTTGCAACATGTATTGCTTCATGATGCTTTCTGTTCTGAGGTCTGCAAAATAACCAGTTATCTTGCAGGCTATTTCTAACATACTTTAACATTTTAATTTATTTTTATATATTTAACTGTTTCTTCTTCAAGTATTGTTTAATCTTTCTGGTTGTTTTTTTTTTTTTTACATTTTGTCTCTGTAGGTTAGGCCCCCTCTATCACTAAAAACAGATTTCTGACTGCTGAAGGATAATTTTTTTTCCTGAATAAGCTCTTGTTTCTTGATAATTAATACTTTTTTTATTGCTATTATGTTTATGTTTTATTTAAAGGTGTATTTGTTTTTATCATCTAAGCATCACTACTTCCATGCCAGCTCTCCTTAAAAAGTGGCAACTTGTACATTGTCTTCCTTTTAAGTTCTTCACTGGAGGCTGGATGCTGACTGATAGCTCTTGTAGTCTTATAAGCACTTCAGAGATACCAATTAAGTGCTGCATTCTGAGAAACAAGTCAGGGTGAAGGCACTGCCACCTGCAATACAAATTAGCAACATTTGTGGAAAAAGTTTGATGGGCTCCAATTTCTCATCATCAAAAAGGTTTGTAAAAACAATCAGTTAGTGAAAGTCACCAACATTTAAGAGGTTCCAAATGTCACCAGAACGGTATAATTACCTCATTATATTTCATTACCTCTGATCATATTTAACATTGTACATTCAGGACAATTTTCCTGGATGAGAGGCTCCTGATACAACAAATATAGAGAGGAAACTTGTGATGCTCTTTTGTGGTCTTCTGTTCCCAGGGATTTTGTTTCACAAGACTGCATGGACTTCTTCAGAAGTGCTGTTCCTTGCCATTACTTCCATTATAAACAGATAACTCTGTACAACTGATCAACCTTGCTGTACAAGGTTGTACAATCATGTAATTTTTGTTAGTAGTGGTCTGTAGTTTCTCCAGCCTTTAGCTTCATGGTCTCAAGCTTCAAATTTTCTAACTCAGCTCTACTTTTCACCTTATTTTATAACAGATGAAGACTTAAATTACTTATATTCTTTGAACACAGTTTATGTATAAAAATTGGAAGCTTTTTAATATTCTCTAGCTGTTAACCGTGCTCCTGATTCAAATAGGTATTTTATAGTTTGGGTAGTTTAGTGTTCCTGTGGCATGTTTTTTAGGAAATGGTGTAATCTACCCATTTCATACAGTTATTCCTTTTTCCAAGCAAAATTTATGTTTACATTTAAGTCCTCCCTCTTTTCACCTCTCTTTGCAGGGTGTTATTAGTAACTACACTACTTCCTATGTCAAGAAAGTGGCTAAAGAACATGTACATTCACAAAATCTAGTTTATGAACTCTTAAGTATTAGGAGATTAACAAGAGTAACTCACATGGACAATTGCATCTTTATACCTAATCTCTCACTGACATTTAGGAGAGCAGAGATCTCCATTTATATACAGAAATTTTTATATATGCTTATAATGCACATATATATACATTTATTAATAGATTTACATATGTGTGTAAACATGAATTTAACATTTCATATCCAGAAAGAAGACTGAATGGGAGAAAACCTCCTGTCAAGTATCTATCTAAGTGGGCTATTTTGGATGAAGGTAACAAGAGAAAATGAGCCACAGTTAGAGACAAAGAGAAACGGAAATAATGAGGTCAGATTCTTCCTATAAATCTGCAGGTCATTCCACATAGGCCTGTGGAAAAATGTAACATGAAAGTAACAAGAGAAACTAGTTAGAGACCTTTTATTAAGTTCTTCTACTGTTTAAGGTTGTATGGCTGTGAGGTTTTTTTTCTTTATTTAATTTCAGTAGTCAGATTGTTCTTTTTTCCATGAGCAAAGGCAAGAGGGACACTATCCTGGGCAATTAAAAACAAAAAACAAAAAAAAAAAAAAAACAACAACAAAAAAAAAATTTCCAGTGTGCACAAACTGAATACAAAGAGCATAAATACAAAAGCACCTCTGTCATCAGGGACATAAGGATTCAGAAACACACTATAATGCTGAATAAACAGGGACAGAGGTTTCACATCTAGTCCAGCTCTTTCCAAAAGCTGTTGCTTTTCAAAGATAGAAAAGAAAGCTAATCTGTGGCCATCGTCACAAGTTCTGCTACAGTTATTGAGTTTAAATTAGATTTAAAAGCAAGCCTGGTGAACATATCCTTTGCTGACCCTATATTTTATTATAACTAATAAACTAAATTATAGGAGAAAAATGTTTTTCTTTTCATTTGTAAACACTGTTTCTCAGAATATATTAAAGATTTGCAGTGTGTAACTTTTCACAATCAGAATTTAGCATTTACCATATACCAGCATCACTATTAAATAGCTCCAATATGATGTAGATACCAGGATATGTTGGTCCCATTTTTCATCTGGGGTATGCAGACAAGGATGAATCAGCTGTAGTGTTCACTTTGCAATACCAGTTTATAGTTTCTTCTATGTACTATGCATCCCAAAGATGGATTGAGATGTGATTAACAGATATCAGCAATACCTTATACTCTCTTATCTTCTCCTTAAAGCATTAATTTTGCCGTATAGACTTCTGTTTGGTAGTATAACTTGCAAGTAAAATCCTCTCTATGTTAGCAGAGGTCATCTGAAGAACCATATGAGCATCATCCTTATCTGTGTCAACTTTTTATCTATTTTGAGCCCTTTCATCTTCCTTTGTGGAATACTCAGTCATGAATGTTCCTTATAAAGGAAGAAAACATCTCCTGCTTTCAGTATGACTATGTTAACTTGCTTGTTGTACTTCTTGTAGAGGCAGTTACTTCAGATTTGTTTGTTACACTTTAATTCATAACTAAGTTTTGTGCGATAGGTACAGTAACAGCAACATTATAGTGTTTTGATACTGTCCTGAAAGTGTGCAGTAAGATAGGCATGTATTTGTAATAAACAAATTCATCAAGTGATGGGATTCCTCATATCCAGTAAAAACCTAGTTTGTTTTCAATGTGTGAAACAGTTTTGTGGAGTAGTTTCTTAATTGAAATTCATTGAATTCTGGAGAAAATATCTTCAGGATATTATACTACACGTAGACTAGATTTAAAGCTTAAAGGGAAGACTTAATTACTTTTAGGCTCCCACATGACTTAATTGGAGAATTAGAGGTCTGAGTGCTCCTGTATTTTTTTGATAACTTTTATTTACATCAGCATGGTGCTCACATAGAGCCACAGGCACAGCTTAGAAGGCCTAGATAAGAAGTTGCCAGGAACTCCTCCTCCAGCATGTGCCTTCTTTTTATACCCAGTAGTCTTTCACCAGCTTTTTACACATACATCCTTTGCACATTTCTTCCCTCCCCTTGACATTTTAATTTTCAATTTTCCTCCTACTTAATTTTTGTATTTTAAAAGAGGGGTTTTTTTTCCCCCTGTCCTCTCCCCCTATCCCTCTGTTGTTTACTCATCTCAGCACAAAGGAGAATCAAGTTGCCTCCTCACCTAGTTTCTTTCAGTCATATTTGGGTTTTTTTCTGACTCCCTACAACAAAAAGAAAGGGATTTGCAGGTTTGGTAACTGCTGTCCACTGGAAGCAGTAAAATACAGTCCACTGGCAACTGAAGCCAGTTAAGAGTCATCCTGGAGAGGAAGCAAACACCTAGGGGTTTGTAATGGCATGGAAGCTATTGCTTTTTGTTTGCACATGTTTTAAATAAACTGCTGTTCACAGTGGCTAGGGATTCATATCCCCTTGCTGAACCCCAGCCAGGGAATACATTCATTCTTTTCCCAGCACTGAACAGATTCTAAACCACTAATCATCTTTCTGTGTCTGCATTTCTGGATGCCTCATGTTAGAAACCTTAAGGAACTGATCTTCAGAAGCTAGTGCTCAGGTCATTTAATCGCTGGTCCTGGCACACTGGTTGTAGTGGGGGAACCCAAATTTAAATCATAACACATCACCGATCATTTTTGCATATGAAGAAAAGCTCACAGCTTGCTAGCAGTTATACTTTAGACACAAATAAACAGGCAAGGATCCTAATTGTACTTGAGGCTCTTTATAGGTTATTTGCCCGAGCTGAGAAAAAAAGTCACATGCAAACCTTTCTAGCTCTTTTTCAGCTGTGTGTTATTCACAGACAGAACTAAATTAGCTGTACATGTAGTACAGATTTCTACATGTAAATTTAGTGATAACCCTGTGTTCTATTTTTCTGCTGGAGCTGACCTCTTATTTCCCGAAGCCCTTCTTGGGAGTCAGCCTTCTGGCTAGAGCTCAGTCTGAACTTTCTCCCAGCACTTTCCAGGAACCACCTGAACATTTCCTAACTCAGTATGATCATACCTCAGGGTGAGTTGGCCCAATAGCTTCAGCACCTGATAAAAATCAGGCCTCCAATTAAATGATAACTTTGGGACAGCAACAAAAAAAGCAACTTTCTGCGAGTCTAGAGTTCAGTATTTATAGATATTAAAACTCTTAGAACTCCTTCAAGTAATTCTGTGCTGCCTCTGGATTTTCTGCATCCTGTGTTTTTCCTCAAGATTTCCCCCTCAGGGCAGTGTGAAACCAACACGGTCCATCTAAGCCTTGCTTTTTATTGCTCTGTGATAGAACAACAGCTATTTCTATGTTTGCTGAGAACATACACAAAAGAGGCCAGCAAGAATTTATGACATTTTTGTAGAACTGTGAAATAAATAAAAGTGGTGGGCTTTATTTGTGTGATTTTTCCTTAAAATGAGTGCCACTAATAAAATACTGAGTTAAAAAACAAGAAGCATTTTCTTTCATTTAATGTCATTCTCCACCCTGTGGATCAATTAGTAATTGAATATTACAGATGCAACTATGCAGTGATGACTCAGCTGTGGAATTTGAGATAAATGTCAGTAACAGTTTGTAAAGTATTATGGGGGTTTAGCTCCGCCTAATGCCATTAGGAACAATAGGGTGGAAAGCCTTATCCTACAATAAAAATAAATAAATATACAAACCCAACTTTGGCTATTTTCATATAGTCATCTCAACGCCATTTGTGGATATTAACTTTGCTTGAAATAAAAAAAAAAAAAAATCTAACAGAATTACAACTGTGATGTTTATTTTGTCAGATAACAGAAATGTTACCATCTGACTTCTATCTAAACCTTCAAAGGGTCTTGCCGGAACTGACCAAGGACTGGTAACAGCTAGTGCTGACCCTAATTTCTTATGCCACATTTCCTTTTTTTTACTGAGCTTTCCAGTGCACCAGCTTTTTCAGCTCTCCATGGGTAAGACCCCTAAGACACACCCCCAATCTGAAGTAACAAAGGATTGAGTGGAGGGTCACTTCAATCCTAAAAAATGTGACTCAAACCATGAAACAAAAATATGAAGGGCAAATGTTTGCTTTTTGCTCACTTTATGAATACTGAATACATAGTATAGAAAACACTTCAAATACTTGTAATGACAGTCCCTAATTCTTAGCTCTGCTGGAGAATAGCAGAAAGGGTGGATTTTTTAATTATTTTTTTTTTCCCTCTCTTTTTTTATAGAATCTGGCAATATAGTAGTAGCCCATGTTACAGATCTTCCTTGCCTCCAATAAAGAAGCCTGGATAAAGATTCTCAGCTCATTCCTTGGAGAACAACAAAAAACTCTAAAGGCAAGTAAAGGAACAAATGCCTTTTCTTAACATTCAGTTCTTAGCTCTGCAACCTGTTTATATACAGGGAGCTTCATTCCCAAGACCACATGAATGAGACTCACAATCAATGAAGCATTTGCAGCTTGAATTTACATCCATAGAATGCTTTGATTTTGGGAACCTTCTGTATGTGTTAAAAAAACAGGAGTTTCCAGATGTTCCACACTTAAAATCTCTTCCTTAGTAGTCATAGTTATAGCCATGGATTTAGAAATGTGGGGTGTATGCTGCTGCTGAAAGGTTTAAAAAAAAAAAAACTGTGGGTTCTAGCTATCAACATTCCCCCCCCCCCCCCCGTTTATACTGTATGCATACATCCATACATCCTTTTTTATGCTTTACAGTTAAGATGCTTTTGAGGCTGTTTCTTAATGCCATGACTTATGTATCTAGCGTTCATTTTAATTGTTTCTTTTAGTATCATGGACCAGCTTTATCCTTAGTTTCTGTGATGCCTTTTAAAAATATTAGTTTATTAAGATGTAATAATGAAAAATGTAAACTTATAAATTTGTCTAAGTATTACATTACTACTGTTTTCCATCCAATGATTTATTTATACAAAGTAGGAGCTGTTGGTGCTACTATGCAGGGACTGGCATGAACTTAATTACCATTTGTTACGCTACCTTCTTCAGATCCACTGAAGTGGCTGTTCAGAGAAGACTTTTCAATACATGACTCTTACAAGTAACTTAGCTGAAGAGGTTATTCTTTTATTCTGATGACACTACTCTGCTGTGCTGTAAAAAGAAACTAGTAAAGAATATAACTGGAGAGTAAGACAGATATGCCTGACAAACAAGGAGGTCCTAAGTATACAGGTGCTTGGTGATCATAGCCACTTGAGACACATAAGCTGATGATACACGAACTACCTGATTTGGATGTGTTACTGAGAAAACTGTGAAACTCACCTGCACTAGGCTATTCTGAATATATATATCCTATGGGATCAAGAAAAATATACAAGATTTAAGATTACTGAAAAGCAAGTTTGACATTTAGAGTGTTCAAACTCCATTTGCTTCCACATTCTCAGCAATCAGGTAAAAATGCTTCTATGACAGAAGAGTGCAAGTAAGTCAGTTCAGTTGATGGTACAGAAAACCTGAAATTAAACTGCAATGCTGCAGAGGTTGTTTGCAATAATTCAAACTGCTATTTTCAAATTAAAAGATGAAGTAGACGTAACTTCGCTTCATTTTATAGTATTTTTTTCTATAATCTCAATGCTAGTCTACCTGATAGTGCAGTATTTTATTACAACTTTTGCATCTGGAAATTATATACATTTTAAAGAAACATAAAACAAAAGACAAAACTACAATCACTCAAAGTTGTTTTAAGGTACAGGGCTCCAATTTCACAGAAAGGAAGGACTACTTTACTTCCATGGGTACTGAGATCTTGTCTCCAACTACACTTAACAAATACACCCTAATAAATTTCAAGAAACAACCATCAGTAGAAGCTAATCTTGCTAGAGAGACCAGTTCTTTACTACTGAAATTTGCGTTTTCCTAATTTGTAAAAAAAAAAAAAAAAAAAAAAAGATAAATAAATTGGTCTGCGTACAAAGTAAAATGGTTAAAAGAAAGTATGTCTAAGATGAGTAAACACTGTCCTCCTTTTTCAGTTCCAGTTGTAGCTGTCTCTTGGAGGTAAATCATAATGTGTTCTCTCTTCCTGTTCAGGTCCATAATCTAAGGGCAGACCATAATTGTAATCAACTGTTACAACTGGTAATCTTTTGCTTTGTTCCGTATCTCTGGTAGTTTCACCTTGAAAAGGTTCTCGTTCATAGTCTACTGAACTATCTTCTTGGTGTACAGCTGAAGACGGAGGCATTGTTCGCGAATATGGTGCAAATCTGTTTTTCCCTCTATTAAATTCATCTGAGGGGAGCATTCTCCTATTGCCTTCAGGACAATTTTGTTGATTACTGTAAGAAGAACAAATATGAACAGTGAAATCCTTAAAAATAAAAGTTGATTTATTGTTGGTGGTCACCATTAAAAATTAAACTTGCGTAACCTTGAAAGTACAATTCAGACCCTCATTTTTGTTTTTACCCCTTAAAATTAAAACCCTCTCTACTAGATGTGGCAAACTTGTTTATATTAATTTTTCAATTCTAGTGATAAAAATTACAGCTCTTTTTCATAAGTAATTCTACTACAAGATGTTTTGCTTCAAGTGCTGTTTCTAATTAAAATGCCCTGTTTACTGAGGGTTTCTTACCTAGGGGCCATTTTTGTTTCTAAGCCCAAGTCTTCATTGTTGCGAATAACATGTAATAGTAGCTCTCCAGTACATAGTCTCAACAAGAACTAATATAGATTTACCACTCCAAATGTTTTAATTGTTAATTCTTCTGCAATAGAAGAATTACCGTCCTACAAAGTACACATGAAAGGATCTAAAAATGCATATATGATATATACACTTTTTGGTTTGGATTCTCTTTACTCTCAAGTACCTTCTTTACTTTGTAAAGTAAGTGGTGTATAAAGCCAATTCAGAATACTCTTTTGTCTAATAATCTACTCCCTCACTGAACTATAGATTAAATTAGACTGGAAAGGTTGTCTACAAGTACCTAGGGCCACCTGTACAAAGTAGGTCTTATTAGATGAGCTTGTGCAGGGACCATGTCCAGCTTGAGTATCTCAAAGGATGGGATTTACAGGTGCTCCAGGCAACACTGTCTGATCATCCCTCACAAGCTAATGCTGCAAAAATGCAAAATACAGATGCTGACAGTAGTTTTTCATATTTTGTAGTACATTACCTTGAACTGTGCTTGTCTTGTCAATTACTTACTTCGGGGATTCTCAAACCATTTCATAAACTCAAATTCAATATAGACAGACCACAAAGTAGTCACACTATTTGCTCAGTGTTCAGATCCAATGGTTTAAAACTGCATTTGACCAAAAAAATTAACATCCTTTTTTATACCATGCCATTAATTTCTAATTTTTAGCTGTGAAACTGGGGGACTAACAGTATAAAGGTAAGTCAGAAAACAACATATGATATCTGACATTTACCTATAACTTCTGCTAAAGTCATCACTATCAGACCCATAATCTCTGTGACATGAAGGAGGTGAGGAAAAATGAGGTTCTGGCGCATTTTCATGGGAAGAAAAAGATTGACTTCTGCAAATAACCAAACAAATTTCACGTTAAAGAGTATCAACAGTTGTAAGCTTTTGAAAAATAATGTGTTTATCATATGAAATAAAAATAATTTACTTTTAATTAAAATCTACTTAAAATCTTATTAAAAACTATCTTAACTGTATTAATTTAACACCTCAAAATGGTATGCTGCATTGTAATATTGTCTATTTCAGTTGTCCAATGGAAGAAATGAAATCAGACTATACTATACCAACAAATATCTGAAATACATTCTGAAATATTAAAAATATTCTGAAATGTCACTGAATTGTCATAGTTGGAAAATACCTCTAAGATGACTGTGTCCAACCAACACCTCACTATCCCACTAGAGCATGTCCTGAAGTGCATCATCTACACATTTTTTTTAATACCTCCAGGGATGGTGACTCCACCACCTCCCTGGGCAGCCCGTTCTGACTACTCTTTCAGTAAAGACATTCTTCCTAACATCTAGTCTAAACCTCCCCGGTAAAACTTCAGGCCATTTCCTCTGGTATGTCAGAATTCAGTAGGTGTATATCACTAATAAGTGATATATGTATTTGGAGGATGCAAGTTCAGAAGCAAAGGGATTTCTAAGAAATTAACGTGCAATAAACCCATGCAAGTGAAATTTCCTTGCAGCATTATTATTTAACTCTGCCTGAGGGCATTAATAAAATGTCATAACCTCTTCTGTCTTGAGGACTGGTTTTTAAATGCAGGTTTCTATAAAAAAGGCATGACAGAGAGTTTTGTTTCAAGGTGACTCTAAAAACGTGAAAGAAACACATAAGCTTGAAAGAAGCACAACCTTCTAATTTAGGAAACATTTGCTTTCAAAGCTGCAACACTCACAACACACCATTCCATAAGTCAAAATAAACATAATTAACTGATCGTTTCTATATGATTTCAAAGGGATGATTAATTTGAAGTTTAATTTTAAAATACTGTTACACATTTATTTTCTAACTAAGAATAAAATGAGCTCAGTGATGCTTTACCTGTCTGAACACCATTCATGTGGCAAGTCATCGTGACCTAGATCATCATGAAAAGTTCTTGGCCTTTGTCCATGCCCTTTATTAACATAATCAAAATCTTTTAAGGGAATCTGTTCCTGTAAATCATCATAAGGCTGATGGTCATGAAAAGGTCTGTGCCTTTGTCCAGGACCTTTAGTATCATAATCTTTTTGTTGCATCTCTGTTTTTAAGTCATTGTGAGGCCAGTGATCATTGAAAGGTCTCAACCTCTGCCCATGACCCCTGTTAACAAATTCAAAATCTCCTAATTGCATCTGAGGTGGTAAGTCATCATGTGACTGATAGTCATGGAAAGGTCTCAGTCTTTGGCCAGGGCCTTTGCTGACACAATCTAACTCTTTCAACTGTATCTGAAATTCATCACGAGATTGGTGGTCATGGAATGCTCGTCTTCTCTGGCCACGGCCCCTACTACCAAAATGAAAATCCTTTGAGTGCCTGTCTTCCTGCAAATCATTATGAGATGGATGGTCAGGAAAAGATCTCTGCCTTTGTCTATGGCCCCTGTTAAATTCAGCGTCCCTCGATTGTGTCTCTGCATGTAAATCATCATGAAACTGGCGTCTGTGAGTAGCTCTCAACCTTTGTCCAGGTGCCTTGTTACTGAAGTCTAAGTCCTTCATCTGTGTGTCTTCTTGATAATAATCATCATAAAACTGGTGATCAGGAAAGGGTCTTTGCTTCTGTCCTGGTCCCCTACTGTAGTCCCAGTTTCTCATCTGCATTGGTGTTCTTAAGTTATCCTGAGTCTGACTGTCATGAAATGGTCGTTGTCTTTGTCCAGGTGCCTTATTAATGAAATCAAAATCTCTCAACTGTATCTGTCCTTGCAAATCTTTGTGAGGGTGGTCATCATAAATTCTTAATCTTTTCCCAGACCTGTAAAGAAGTTTTTGTCTTAAATATAGTATCTTACTTTTATGTGCTGTAAATCATTAAGGAAAACAATTCTTTTTTAACTAAGAATTGATAGGAAAGACATTGCAAAGATACAGGTATTAAAGCTACTAAGAATCCAAACTGTAAGTAAGATTATAAAACCCTCAATGTCATAGTAAAAGCTGTGACAGACATTCAATTGTAATTCTAGAGCACTTGTTAAATTGGAAAAACCAGTGATTCCAAGTTAATTAAAAATAATTGTAGATTACTGTAAAATAATAAAGAAGGACAGGAAAAGTAAAATTCTAAATTTTTCAAAGTGAACTAATTACTTACAGACTTCTAACAGCACACATTCCCTTTCTTTTCCTTATCTTTTCACTGTTTCGTCAATTTCTGTAAATATATTTTGCATGAGTAGGCTATATTTGTAACATCTCTTAAATTAGAGTATCTAGAGTATTTTCAGTAAGAAACAATTATCTTCTCCCCATTTTTCTTTTCCTTTTAATTCCATGTTTAAGTCTATTACCCCTGAAAATCTTCATTTGAGAACCGCTCTACAGGTCCTTCCACTGCATGTGTTGGGGGAATAATATCTTCTTCTGAATCCCATACATCCATTCCAAGATTACTAAGAAGAATAAGAAAAATCTCACATAAACTTCCTTTTTTAAAACATACTATTGAGAGAGAAAAAAAACCTCAAGACATAAAATTCTTCATTTCAGAGTAACAGAAATTTTTGTATGTTGTTACATTTACAAACATTTGCAACTCAGCAAATTTTCATCTTGTAAATTTATTTGGAAAAGGGCTCCAAGGAAAGCAAAGAGAATAGCTAAACTTCAGAAGCTCAGAACAACATCCTAAAGGATGTGAGACAAGCACCATACCTAGTCCCATGTCAGTTTTTTTAATAACTTAATCATGCACATACAATAAAACAGTGATAGCAGTAAACCAGAGGCCATTCAATTAAACTAAAGCAATGCAAATCAGGTATTAATTTTAAAATCAGTTTACTGCTACAAGATTCCATTGTTGCAGATAACTTAGGAAGATGTAAATGTTAGCTATTAGGTGAACATAATAAGCATAAAATTCTTACACACCAGGGATACAATTGCTATGAATAGAACAGTCTTACACTTTCTAATATTTTTTTATTCCTAAAACTGTTTTTTTTTTTTTTTGGTTGGGTGTTTTTTTTTTTTTGTTTTTTTTTTTTTTTTTATATTTGGTTTTACCATTCCCGCAACACCAGGCAGATCCCAGAGCTTTTAAAGATATTTTTGCAGCAGCTCCTTTGAGCTTATAATGAGAGAGTACAGACTCAATACACTTGTCACACTAGATAAAACCACACCAACATTCAATAGGAGCTGTCAGATATTGAACCATGTAAATTCAAAAGATGAATGAGGTACACAGCACTTCATGTCATTAATATCAGAGGTCTTATAATATATGTGTAGTTGCATATTAAAGATTTAAGAGGAGGTTTATTTTGGCTTATGACTGAAGTGAACTTTTAAAAATACCATCAGACATACTGGGAAATCTTAAGCACACAGATAAAAGCTTTTGTTTACCTTCTCATTGGTTGTGTTCTGAGATCTGTGAGATACACAAGACCATCCATGCAATGACCTCTAGCATCACCAAAAGCTAAAAGAAAAAAAAAAGATACAAGTCTAATGAAATTTGCTCAAATTTAGCCACAACAGTGTGACAGGCAAGTTTCTGTTCACAATTAAATGCTGAATTTTAAACATTTCTAACTTGATATTAAATACTTCAGCAAGCTGGCATCATTACAGCATTTTACTAATAATTTTTTTTCTTTATAACAACTGAAACAAGTAGTAGTAGCAACCTGAGACTGAAAATTCTTCAAAGCAAAAGGGAAAAAAAATATTTTAAGCAGCTGAAACACACTCCTACTATGTAGTCCATTTGCTAATGGTCAAATCTTGCCTGCAATAGAATCAACAGATTCTAGATTTAGATAAAGTCTTCTATGTAAGCCAGTACCTGAAATAACTCTAAAGATACCCAAATAGAATTGTATTTGTGAAGAGAATTGTAGTCATTGTGACTTACAACCCAATACGTACGTTACTTCAAACTGTATAAATACCTTGGATTGCTGCCTCTGGATCCCAGCCTTCGACATCTATAAGATATCTGAAGAAAAATATGATTATATTATTGTCCCTAAGGGATGACAGATTAACATAAGCGCAATACCTTTTGTGAACAATTTCTGGTTTTATACAACCCTTACCTACATATAAGGTAGCCAGTTCTATTAATTCCATTAGTGCAGTGAACGCCAATGAGTTTCTCTATCAAAAAGGAAAACAGAAAATTTAGTGCAGGACAAAAAAAAACCCAAAACACCAAAACCAAAACAAAAAAACCCAAAAACACACAACCAAAACACTTTTCTAGCAAAGTAATGACAAATAATGCTTGCTATTTACAAAATCATACTGTCAAGCCTGTAAAAAAGACAGACACATCCAGACTTTGTCCTCTTCATGCTGGATCTCCAGCAGCAGTTAGCTCACTACTTCCAAACCTGTGACTCTGCAGAATGTAGGAAAAGAAGAAAGAGGAGTGATGACAGGTAAAGCAGCCAGACTCAGACAGAACTGCAGTAATAGGAAAAACCAAATACAATGTGGTTTTGAAAGCAAATCTAAACAAGAAATGTAAAATTGAGGAAATTAACTTACAGATTCTCATAAAACTTACAAAAAAGAAAAAATACACATAGTTCCCACGGTATCTAGGATTGAAATATATGTAGAAAAGAAGCACCAGTAATCTTTAAAGAAATCTTGTCTTTTTTAGAAAGGTTATACTAATCAGCTAAAGGCTAAAAAGCAGAATAACTTACTAGAGTGTTTCAAATGAGGTCTTTCCAACAGAAATGGGAAAAACTAATATGGTCATGCAAGCACCGACAAAACTTCATCCAGACTATTCCATACAATTCTACTTACCCATATTTAATGAAAAAAAAAATTCTAATTGAAATATGTATAGAAAGGGCTACTATAACGGTCACAAAAGAAGTTTGAGAAGGGAGCTAGGAAGATTGTCTTATTTAGTCTGTAAAACCAAATTTCAGATACTGACACTATTAACAGGGATGGAGAACAACAATACTTCAAGGCAAAGTAGGCATAAGAATAAATATATATTAACTAACAGTTTTAGGCTAGATTTTAAGTAGAAAAATTTTAATCATCAGAAGAACAAAGTTGCGGCAGAGAAAGTACAGACAGATGGTCTTTGATTATTTTTTGAATGAGATAAAATACAACTATTTGCCACAGAACAGAACAGTTGCACTGACATAGTTTTATTAAAAGTTGGTGTCCTAACAATTTGGATGCTAAAAAACCCACAAACTCTTAAAAATTATTTGTAAGAAGAATCCTGCAAAACTTTTAGGGATAATCTTAACTAGAAGGCAAATTATGAAGAGTAAGTTAACATAAAAATGAAAGTTCTCTCAACTCTGAAGTTACATAAGCACTGTCATAATAGCTGGAACTGCAGGTCTTCATTCAGAAACAAATTAGGAACCAAGTCTCTTAAATCTGAGAATCAGAAATTACTAAATTCAAATACAGATCATTTTTTGTCACACACATAAAAAAATCACTAGCTAAAAAACAGAAAAAAAAAAATCTCCCCAAGCCAAAAAAGAGCAAAGGAAGAACTTACTAACTTCCTAAGTGACGACAAAGGCTTCTTCTTATACCTTTTAATTTTCCCAGCACTTCTAATTTGAAGACTCTCATACCTGAGATTTAGGTCAGAGCTCTTTCACAAAATAGAGCTGATGATCCACAGCAAAACCACGGGTATGCTCTGAAGCAAAAACTGCATCTGGGCAGTTAATATCTCTACTTTCTCACAGAAAATGCCAAAGTAACCACAGCAAATAACATGAAAAAGTCCTCCAATATTGGATAGACAGTTAAAAACTGCCAACAAAGAAGCAGTAGCAAACAAAGTAAGAAGGTAAAAGCACACTGTGGCAAAATACATGCAAATTTATTTCCACAAAGAGCACCTTTTACCATCTCAGCAAGAAGTGTAGTATTCCATAAACAAACAGCAGCAGAGCCATACTGTGGAAACACTAACACTGTGTTTGTAATATCATTTTTAAGAATTGCTAGGATATGAGGGAAATAATGGACTCATAAATCAAAAAACTGCTACATCAGACTAAACAGACTTAAGTTGCTCAGATATATCAGCCCCTAGTGCCATCACAGAGAACCTGTGCTACTAAGAAGAGCCATGAAGGGCTGGCAGCTACAACACTAAGCTGATGGTGGACAATTTGGGTCAGACAGATGAAAGCCTTGTTTCAGAGACTTTTACACAACACAAATATAATACTATTAGGAATTGCATTTAAGTTACTAGTAATTTTTGAAAAAGACATGTTTTGAATGCAAAAAAGTTATATAGTGGTTTACATAATGTGTCTTTTTATGATAATGAAGTGGAAAGTGCTATGAGAAGTCTGAAATTCCTGGTGTAAATATCTACTGAAATGAATAAACAATGTAGCTAGCACTGGAAAAAAAAGATGTTGGGTTGTTTGGGTTTTTTTTCTTGCATAGGATGCTGATATTTACCATTTCCTGCATTTTCCCATAGGAATTTTCTGACCCATTTTTTGAACTGCAGGATAGTAGCATTATCGGGGACTTCAAGTCCAACAGTATAAAGTTTCTTATACTGCACACTTTTAGGTAAATCCTAGCAACAAGAAGGAAAAAAAGGTAAAAAAAAATATTAAGTCTTGCATCAGAGAAAAATCTTAAGCAGTATCTAACATAAAGCCAGTGTAAAATAGTAGTTCAAATCCTGAGTAGAAGCTGAAAACAATCTTGATACAATTCTATATATATTCTCAGAAACTACCATTTACATTTCCACTTTAAAGATCTGATCTCAAAGCAGTTTCTGCAGAAGACTTACTTATCCCTGCTAATAAGGCATCACATTAACTAAAGAGAGCAGATTCCTGTGCTTCCATTCTAACTCATTTTAAAATTATTAGCAATATTTGTCTCTCCCACCCCCAATTGTATATATACACACACAAATTCAACCCCTTAATGCTTACAAGCCATGCATATTCAAACATTAGTATTCAGTTATAACACTCTTATTTATTCTCCTTTTCAACAGGTAGCTCATTAATCACAATTGTTTGGACCATATTGGTAAAAAAACTGAAACTGATAAAGTAGTTTAAAAATGTACACTTAGTGGATTCCACTGAAAAAAAATCAGTAGAAAAAGACCCTAGTAATAACTGAGAATGTCTTTAGGACACAAACTGTAAGTCTTCTGCACCTTTACTGTAGTGCCTGACACTGAAGTCTTTATGCATTACTCAGTTACCATAATACAAATACGGCAGAAATGCAACTAACTGGGAGGAGGAGTTACCCCCTCTGTGATAAAACATTTAGTTTCTATTGGAGATGGCTCACTTGTCTATTCCAATTCAAGGTAAGCAAATGTGTAAATACTTTAAAACATAGGTTGCAGTATAGTTATTGTATTTTGTTATAATGTTTATATTACCTTAACTTCATAGTATCGTGTAGTATATGTTAAATCAATAATTAATCCAAGCTCCACATTTAGGGCTTTCATTGCAGCAATTAAGTCTTTTGGTGTAAATTTCTGGGTTGGGGTAAGCCTTTGGTTAATTGCCTACAGTAAAAATGGAAAAGAAAGATTTTCTTTTAAGTTCTAATAACAAGACATTTGTAATATTCAGCTATGGAAACCAAATAAAAAGAAGGTAGTAATTTGTTGTGTATTCCTATTCAGCTGAAAATGCAAGAAAGTGTGTGAGAATTTCCACTTGTACAATGCTAACAAACATTATTAAAATAAGCACTAATTTGATGAACAGAAAAGTCCTGCAAAATGCAGCATGTCTATAGTGATTTTTAAGTAACTGAACATGGGCAAAAGCAAAACACAATCCACTTTCCCCAAAACATACTTTGTCCTGAACAGTAACATGAAATTAACTGCGTATTTCACATAAAACATTTAGAAGTTGTGATACCAGAGTTCATTTCCTCTAAAGGTTTTAACTTTATCCCCAGAAAAATTGTGCAGACATTTTTATCATTGTTTCATCTGTTGGCACAGTGTAGTTGCCTGTCATTTAACAGTGGGAAATAAAATACAGTGACTAAGAAAGCTGCGTGTTGGTGGGTAATGAATAATTAATTTAATTTGACCAAAACACTGGGAAAAATGTTTAGTCACTCTGTTGTAGCTGTGTTTTTTGAAATGTGTTCTTCACTCTAGGTATGAAAATGTCCCATACATGCATGACTGGATTTTCTCTGAATAGTGAGCTTGTCTATTGTGAGAGCCTTTTGACACAGGCTCAGCCACAACCAATAAAGACAGTGGCAAAAGATGCAGCAGCTGCAACCACCTCTCAGTTTCTTTGTTAACAGGAAATTCAAGCAGACTGGACTCAAATTAATGAAAGGCAGCCACAGACTACATACCTCTTAGAACCACAGATGCTATAAAGTAATAGGGTAACTAAACATTCCATCTTTTGACTGTATGGATTATAATCTAAGATGTTAGCAAGCATTTATCTCGAGTCTGGAAACAGAAACAGGAAACCAAATTAAAGCATAAAGAGCAGGACAATCCTATCAAAGCTGGTATGTGATTAAGAAGCTTCAGCTAAAAAGAGTAGGGTAGAAAGCATGTAGAAATTTCAGTCCTATGTATTTCAGATACTGATGCACTGTTGAAAAAACAGTTGAGGTTGTTGAGGTTCATCACTATTCAGCAGTGACCTTCGGTAAAATCTGAAGCTGAATTTACTAACTTTGAGGTGACAATTGTGGATCTGCAGAAGGTCTGTGGTAGAATGTTAAAGATTTTTTCCTTTTACTATGTGAAGTTACAAACTGAGGTGGAATACAATTTACAAAAATAAGATATCTCTCAACATACTGCTTGATTGAGTAAACAGTTAATTGTGTTATGAAAGACTCTACTTTGAAAGACTATTTGGAACATTCTGAAAAACTCTGTCTGAATTCAGGTGTTTAACTGAGCTTTGAGAATGTGAGAAATCTATGCCTATTCTAAAATCCTTCAAATGGCATGGAAAATAACTTGTGCAGTCCTTACTATACTACAATGTTACTCTTAGCATTACAATGATGATTTCAAAGGAAGGACAGAAAATCCTTCCAAGTAAACCCACGATTTTCAAACCTTTACTAGCAGCATGTTGTCTGCTAAAACAATAACCCTTAAGTCTGAAATACTGAAAATAGGTTTTCTCCCTTTAGGTGAAATCATAGAATTATAGAAATGTCTGGGTTGAAAGGGACCTCTAGAGGTCATCTAGTCCAACCCCCCTGCTGAGAGCAGGGCCAATCATCACCAATCATCAATTTCTTACTAGTAGCAAAGAAGGAAACTGCTACATATTTAAGAGGTCTGTTCCACCACTTTAATAATAGGGCTTCTGACAGACTATGACCAATGAGGTCATCAGCATTTCCAGAAGATTTACTGACCTACACCATCTTTTCAAAGACATCCCAGTTTAGACAGTTATGCATTTAATGTGTATTCTGCCACAAACTCCATGAGCTTCAAGCACAGTCTCTGGCAGACCTGTCATTTCTGTATCTTGCATAGTTGAGACTGAATAAACTGAAGGGGCAGAAATGTTACAGCTTTTGCTTTCTTGGGTACCACACTTTATATCTGGCCAAGTTCAAAGACAGCCTCATAGAACAAATATTGATGTCCCAGTGAGATCAGTAAGACTGGAAAGGAGGAACACACTGATGTAGAGTGCCTACTTGTGATATATTGCTATAAATGTCATTGAGAATGTCTGCCCTTTTTATGATCTCTGGTAAAGCCCCTTCCAGACTATCACAGCAGCTACAGTGAAAGAGTAAAGTTAGCACCGAATTATCTTCCTCTGAAATCTGCAGTGACAAACAGGAAACTGGAAATACATGCACTGAACAAATCCTGCCAAGAATAGTGCATCTGTGCAAGAAACTGGTGCTGGATCAAGTGGAAATACAGGAGTTGATGATACAGAAAGTGCCCTTTCAAATATCCTAATAGCAAATAAACTAATTATAAATCTACTGAATTTTATATTCATTGCTAGATCTGTTCACTGCCAGTATTGGTAGAAGACACATGAATATTGTAAAATATATCAGTACTACAAAGAACACGACCAATGTCAAATATGAGATCCTTGGTGTCAAATGAGCCAAACCATCCTACTAAAGCTGTTAAAAGCAGCTTCAGGAAGCAAACACTGCAAGCATTCCACTTGTCATTGATGATAAAAGCAAATGGAACGATGACTGAACGGTTACTGGGTAGTAACATAACCAAAGCACCAAAATTTTTGTATATGAATACTAGAGTGCAATCAGTAGAGAAGAGCTTAGAGTATTTACTCTTAACTGCTAAGGTTATGTCTAGACACTAAACTTAGAAACTTTAATTCCCTATTTATCTGAAGCAAGGACTTGTAAGAGTTAATTTATACAGCACTTGCGTTAATTTATACAGAAAGAGATTTACCCTGACTTGCCCTATCCCTCAATTCACCAAGAATTAACAAGTCTAAAAAAGACAGTCTCCACATTTTGTATTGCCACAAAGAATTAATCAATTAAATACAGAGTCAGAACTTGTAAGATTGCACTCCATGTCAGAATCTAAAGGAAGTACTAACACATTAATAAAAGATATCTATGAAGACTTTTTAAAATATACTGCATTCCTCCAGATCAGCAAGGCTTTTTTTTTCTTATGAAACTGGTAATCTGAATCTATAATTTTAATAGTACTGCAGTGGCTGGTATTCTTTAATGAGTGCTTGATTTGTTATTCATAATTTAACACCTTCCATACGATTTTCTTATAACAGTCATGGAAAGATGTTAAATAAGATACTGAATTTAGGCTGCTTAATAGTGATCAAGTTAATTGTGCTGATTGGTTAGGGATTTTATGATTTTTAAAAGATACAGAATACCAAATACAAATTTTAAAATAAAGAGGAAAAAAATACAGATTATGTATAATGCCACTAGTAGATAATGTGAAGGCCTAAATCTAAATAAATTATTTTTTCATAAAACTTTCCTGAAGTTTGCATGAACATTCACTCTATTCTTCATTACTTTTGCTCTGTATTTAATAGAGCCAATCTGTAGTTACTTTTTATACATACCCCTTTTAAAGGTACTTTGAATGCAATAAATCTAGTTCCGGGTATAGGCTGTCCGACTGGTGTCAAACTCCGCCATCTGTAATGAAACAAATATTTATTTTTAAGTATTTTCATATGACATGATTCAATAGAAGACACCTGCAGCTTCATGTATAACTATTATTAAAAAAAAAAAAAAAGAAAAAAGTCTTTCCTCTTAGGAAAAAACTTAGGTAAAGCATGTAAAAATTATACTCCTTTAAAGTTACAGTAACAGCTATTTAAAACTATGTGAATTATCTTACAAATATCAGGCAAATCTGGTGCCACATTTCACACAATTTGAATATACTTATAAATATATAAACTCCTCCAAGCAAAAAGATATGACAGTTATATTTTTTCTATGATAGGCCATGCAGCTACTAGCATAATATATTAAGATATAAAGTTCCAAAAAGCAGGATCCAATAGTTCCTAAAATTCCTTGACCATATAAGCAACCAATCATAACTAATGTGCAGGAGTTAAAAAAAAAAATTAAAATCCTGATATGCAAGTAATAATATTTTTTTATATCCATCTTCCATTAGTAATCTGCCTATTTCGCCAAGAAACTAAGATCTTTTTAGAATAAGTAATCATTAGTATCTATCAGAATAAAACTAATAGATGAGCATTATTTTGGGATAAAAGAAACAGGGAGTTGTCTAAAAGATGCTGGAAAAATATCAACAGAATATTGCTACAGCACTGATCAGGGCAGAAGCTTATGTAGCAGACTACACACCTTAAATAAAGGCATTTTTATTGCTTGCAAGTCTAAAGTCAGGAGCCATAATAAAATTAATCTTCATACTCCATAGAGCACCATCATAAAGAAAACATTTCTTAGAGATAAGGTGCATGATTGCTGTTATCTTACAGTAGAAGTATGTCCCCAAATCTGCAATTATGAAGCGGTTTCAAGGTATCATCAGGATATTTGAAAACAGTCTTTTTTCCTTCCTTTTTTTCAACTTCCAAAAATCTCCCTTCAAAATGGAAGACAGCATTTACAAACACATAGCATCAATATAAAGCAAAGCATATGGGTAAGGTTCAACAGGTAAAAAAAGGATTGTTATGTTATAGATGGCAGAAATTTTTCAACTTGGCCAAATGAAACACCTTTAAAAAGTTATCATATGCTCACACCAACCATTTAATTGACAAGGAAATGCACAGTTTATTTTCTTTAAGAATATAAAGCTTCTAGATTTTGCAGATGTCTTTAATTTGCAATATGCTTCTTTTTCAAAGAAACACTCTTGTCTACACTTTCTCCTGGTGCTTTGACAAATACAGAGAATATTCCATCAAGCCAAAACCACATACTGATGTGAAGATTTGTTACAACACTCAGCATACTTCTAACTTGAAAACCATGAAGAACTAGTATTCACAAATTCTACACAGTACTGAAAAAAGTCTTGATGTTATCACATTTCAGATATTTATTTAAAAAACAAAACAAAACAAACAACTATGGAAAGCTTTATCTTGAAGAGGGAAACAAGTTAATCAGCAGATTAACTCTGTCTTCAAAGAGGTAACCTAATTAATCTAAGACCTTTAGTTGTTCTCCTCATGTGAGGAAAAATTACCTCTGTAACAGCAGACAATGCAGCTGGATGACTTAAAATCTACATAGCCAATATGCATGTTCAGCTATTACCTCAGCTATTAAAATACAAAACATTTCCATAAAATTCTTGAACACTGGTACTCATTTCCTTACAATTTTCTGAAATAATGTTTACATTACTCTCTCCCTTTAAAGGAAGCATTCAACAGCTTCTAGATTGCTTTCTGACTTCCATATAAACACATCATTTATGAAATAAACTGAACAGTCTATTTTAAAATATTCTAACCACTATTTTGCTTTGTTTACAATTCCTACATGGGACCATAAGAAAAACTAGATGTTGGCTGGCAAAACTCTTAATTAAATATCCATAATTATACTTGTCATAGTATATAAATAATAACATTACCATTCATAGATGCTTGGAAGTAAGAAAAGAAACACTTACAGCATGGTTGACCAGAAGCATAATTGATACTAACGAATCATGTAACAACCTACTACATTGATGTCTTCAGCAATAACTAATCTTTTTCATCACGACCTAAAGAACAGATCTGGGCTCACAATGTAGACATACAGATGCTTAATTTAATGGATAATAAATGAAATAACAAAGAAGCAATAAGTCATCATCAGGAGGCTGTTGCAAACAGCTGTCATGTAGAAGACATACAAGGTAAGAAGGGCAAGCTGAAGATTAAATCACTTGAGGTATTTGCAGTAAAACCTTTTACTAAATTCTAAATTACTGCAGGAACTTTGTACCTCATAACTGCAACGAGGGAACAAAAATGGTCTCCTACTTCATATACTCTCTTATCTTAGCATAGTCGCATATAGAGGATAAAAAGAGCACATTATCAATTACCGTAGTTTGAAAAGCATTGCTCGAAAAAGTATATGTTGTATATTACAGAAGAAAAGTATTCTAACTTGAGAAGTCTTCCTAAGTAATTTTTTTAAGCTTGTAGGAGTCTGGTATTTGTACACTAGCTGTAAAATATGAAAACAAAAATCTGACACTATGTTCCATTTATTTAAGATAGATAAATTGTGTATTAATCCATTCAAACCTCAACATTGTCAATGGACTGAAAATACTACAAAAGCTAACAAAACCCACAATGTAATAAAGCATCTTATTTTGAAAAAAAAAAAAAAAATTAAATCTACAGCAGAACTGTTAAATCTGCCCAATGCATGGTTTAATTTTACCTTGTTCACTTCATCTTAGAAAGGTACTATATGCTGTTAACCTTATTTAGATGTATATTTAATCTGAACTACTGTTAAAAGTAATGACCAAGTCAGGTTTAATACCAGCTCCCATCTCTTGCTAATTTTAAAGACATGTAATTTCCAGAGTTATTATTTCAAATAAGGAAACACTCTTCCTGCTTTTGCTCTTAAACTTCCAAATAGAATTAGAAAATAGGCTGTACCTAGAGATATAGAAACTAGTGCAGCAAATGCTTTCATAGAGATAAAATAAACAAGAATACAGATATTTTTCTTCAATCCTTTTCAGTTAGTTTTGTATGTTTTATTGGTAGAGATAAAACAAAAAATGCTTTAGAAAAGCAGGATTTAATCTGACAGCCAGACATATTCACATACACATGTTTAGAAACATTTTGAAAGAAGGCAGAAGTAAAAAGTCCCAACCACAACAGACCAATTATCTTACGTAGTAAAACAATTTTTAAAATGCCATATACATTAGAAATGCAGATCTTTCATAACCCCCTTTCTCTTGGAAAACTGTAAATGGAAATACCATGATTATCATAAATATGAGCAATTAGGAGCCAATAAAAAAGAATAAATATATACATATATAAAAAAGGCTTAAAAATTGTTATTTTATTTCAATAGCAATGTAGAAAAGGCTTTGTAAAAATTCTGAACTTTTTTCCACAGTTAGGGATTAACAGAACAATGAACAAGGATTACATAGTTTGTTGTCAGACCTTAATAAACTGGGAGTTTTATTCTCCTGTATTTAAAGCCATTTAAACCCACCCAGAAAAAAAACCTGCAAAATCAGCAAGTAAGTCAAAAGCTGCTGACATCTCTATAAGCAGAAGGCAGTTCTCATTAAAAAATATAAAAGGTGTGGTTTCCATGTTAACTTTAAAATAATATTTAGAAATTAAATTTGAGCATACTGCTGTAGAACTAAAAATTATCTTAAATTAAAACAGCAGATTGAAATAAAGCAAAGATTGGCTAAGGAAATAAGTTCATATTTGTTCTGTTCTCAACAGAGGAATATGGTTAGGAATAAGCAACAGAAACTAAAAGACATAAAACTCTTACAGAAGAAGTCTAGATAAAGTAGAAAAAAACCCCAGAATTTGCATGTTCAAATAGAAAAGTAATTGAGAGACCATCACTTTATATATAAAGTGACATACTATGCACACGATACTTTTTCAGTTACAGCTTTATTTTTCTAAATTTGCAAACAGGTAAACAATTAATGGACTACACGTAGATCAAGACCTAAAATTCAGTAAAACATATAATATAACTTATTATTTATCTTTTGCAGTTCCCACCTCCCTACGATGTCTTGTCTTCACTCCCCAACTACCATCCATCATTTTAATTAAATGCAGAAATTTGATTGCTATTTTAAATTAAAAAAAAAAAAATCACTTCTTAGTTGAGAACAAGTACTAAAATCAAACTAGAAAATCATTCTCCTTTCCCTCTCAAATTTTTGTGATGCTTCAATGGCTTCCAGTTAACTAACTAACTCACTCCTGATACTACAGACTCTAATTAGCTAATCTGTTGGAGGTTTTTGAATCTCGATTACATGAAAATATATTACCCTGCTTATCCATTTTTATTTAAATGATAAACAAGCATATTTTATTGTCTTTTTCTTTAATCTAAACATTTCAGAGATATTCAGAAAAACAACAGAAAATAAACTAGCTTCAGGCATCCTAGTAAAAGCTTATAAAGTATATGTGACCTAGATTAACCCAAGAATCTAGCAGCAATATCCTTTGGAATAGCAGCAACCAGTGACATGGGCTCTGTTTGAGGACAAAAGAAAACAACTACTTTGAAAACCACTTTTAAACAGCAGCTCCAATACCAACCAATAGAGGACCACAAACAGGGGCTGCACAGCAGCCTCCAGCTTCAAGTGGAATAACAGAAGACATTATAGAAATGGCCACAATAAAGACAAGCTTACAGTAAATTTGAGTAAGGCAAAATTACTACATTCTGAAGCCTCTTTAGTTAAGCTCAAAGGTATGCTGAGCACCAAGCTAATAATCCAAGGAAAGTATGTTATAATAGCTATATATTGCATAAATCTTGCTATTAAAAACCCCAAACCTAAATGGGATTGTAAGGATGTTTACGTGGTTTCAAACACAGAAAACTAAGTATCACTGAACTGCAAAACACAGCAAGGATTGTAAATAGCAGTAATATTTGTAATTATCCAACACGATTTTGAAATCTAGTTAAGAAAACTTTATTAATAATTACAAATTATGCTTGTATCAAATTAAAAGTAAATCCTACTATGAACTAGTTCTAAACTTAGAAAATTATACTGGAAAGTTTAGCTACTATATCCCTTAACAAAAATGTTAAACTAAAATATGACAAAACTCTGTTCCACACCAGGCTCTACTAAAAGTTTTAACTGAAGCAGATAAAATATACATCTGTATGTAATTCATAATAATTTAAATAGATGGGTACTTATTTTATTCTGGTTTTTTTTTTTGTTTTGTTTTGTTTAAGAAAAATAGTATGCTTCACATAAAGATGTACATTTTTAATTTTTGTCTACTGTATAGACGAGAAAGCTACTAAATTCATAAGTGCATGGAATCACTGATTTGGAAATAATTTGAAAGTTTCAAGTCTTTAGTTTGTCAGATCTCAGTCCATCTGAGAGTTTTATATAAATATAAAGCACAGTAAACTGTCAACAGATACAAGTTCTTTATGGCAAACAGAACTCACTGGCCTTTCTGAAGCCTAAACCCACTTCAGATTGCCTATGAAACTGAAACCTACATTAGTTTATGCTAAAAAAAAAATGAATAAAACCTGTATACTGTATTACATCTACAGAGCAATTCTGGTATTTCTGACAAGAAAAAACCTTAAGTATAAAGGGAAGTAAGCAATTTTAGCTTAAATTTTCAAGAGTGTAACATTCAGTCCAGCAATAACATGTTCCACTATTTCAGGGTAAGAGAAACTAGTACTGAACTCAATGCATCATTTCAAAATTATTTTCATCTAACAATTAAAAATCAGTGTTAGTAAGAACAGTGTAAATAGGTATACATTACTCAGAAAGCTACAGTGGGTGGAGAAGTAAGTTCAGAGAGCAATAACTGAAGCTATACTTAACAACTCAAAGAGTATGTACAATTCTGGAGCCCCTCATGAACATCCAGGATTATGAAGCAGTGTTTAGAACTTGCCTGGGAAAGTGAATTTCAAAATGCTCAAAAAGGATGATTACTCTAATTGTAGAGAAAGTCAAGTATGAAATACCATCACCTGTAGCAAGACATTAGAAACTACTACTTGGAACCTCTTCTTTTTCTGGCTAATGATACTGCATGATATACACACAGCTTTATTTTCCAAGTGTCTTCCAAGTTGTCACAACTATAGATGCCAGATTTGATACTCTTCCGTTGAAATACTATTCTGAAGAAAAGATAGCCATACAAAGACCATGACGTGCTGTCAAGACTGAACACCTACTGAATAGATCAAAAGCAGAAGGGAGGGAACGTAGCTCTTAGTCATCTGTTACTCTCATTATAGATTACTCACTTTGCTTTTCCTTCAGCTCCTGTAAGCAGGATACAAATAAGTAATCGCTTGTAAAAAATTAATGTGGATATAAAGCACGGGAGAAAAGTTTTCTTATGTTAGTAATTGCATAGATTTGTACTTGTTATAGTGTACTTTAACAGAAGATATGGGCTTTCTACTCTTACAGCAATGTTATCATTACTTATGTATTGTAAGAAGTAATTTCTCTCCAACCTACAAATGCAGATGCTCTATGCCTGATGGTATGAACCACTTTTACTTTGCAAATAAACTCTCACCTTAAGGGAATCCTTCTCTTCCACCCATCCTTGAATGTACACAATCAGTTATGCCACAGTCTTTAACATTCACATCTAAATGAAAATGCTTATGCTTTTAAGTGCGCACAGGAACAATTCAGTTAAAGAAGTATGTTTATGGTGCATAGACAGAAATAATTAAGCTTTGTCCTTAAAAAGATCCCATTCCTGGTGTGGTTTTTTTTTTTTTTTTTTTTTTTGTTGTTGTGGTTTGGTTGTTTTGTTTTTTGTTTTTTTTTTTTAAATACACCATTTAGAGGAAACATGCAAAAAGGTGACATTCCTGCAGATGCTTTTCAGAACCAAATCAGAGTTTATGAAATTATACCCACAGTAGGATTTGGGATGATGAAGTACAAACATGTATAAATCTGTAAAAACATCATAGTATTTTATGTTTTTTATGTAGCTTGAACATGTTTTACCAACTGGTTCTCTAATAAAATATCAGTGTACAACTCCTGAAGGACAATACCATTTCAGACACTGTGAACTTGACTCCATGGTAGAACAGCAGTGCGAGGGGTCATTTGAATCCCTCTCTTATACTGGTGTCTCACTTTGTTACAGAATTCCTTCTCCAGTACTACTTTCTAGGCTTGAGCTTGCAATGGACCCTATACACCTTAGCTCTGCTGCAAGATATTACTGGGAGAAGGGAGAAATGTTTTTTGCTAGGAGGAAATAACAGTAAGTCTTAGATCCAGACAACCTCCTCTGACTGCTGGAGCAAAAAATGGTGCTGATAGCATCAGATCAAACATTCTGGGCTATGGCTGAGTGACACGGACACAAGAACAAAATTGGACCAAGAAGAACAAAGTATAATACTGGCAGTGCAGATCTAGTGACAACATTGGCAATTAATACCACTTTAGGTAATAATTGGTATTATTTTAGGTGCTGAGTACACCCAAAGTGTTGATAACTAGCAAGGTTCCACAGTGCTCTCTCTAGTGCAGCCCTTACATAAAGGCAACTTTAATTACATTGCAGACACAGAATTGTAAAATGTGATAAAT
>JANIJG010012305.1:96995-131631 GCA_024611175.1 Megaceryle torquata
TGTTTCTAGCTACTTATAACTTACCTGAAATCTCAAATTTATTGTATTGCTTTAATTAGCATAATGGTAATTGCATTGAAATCATGAAGAACTGCTGAGACAGCAGCACGAAAACAATTAAAAAAAATCTGTATGTAGTGTGACTTTCATTTATCTACTAGTATTTCTTTTGAAGTATCATTAAAACTGAAACAGTTACCATTAGATTTATTGCTCTTACAATATTGTGATATGATTGAGGTCATACTTCATAGTATGTTGTTGTCTGGTCCTTATGCTATAACATACTACAAGCTCACCTTTGCTGACCACTATTTCTGAGGCTGGTAAATGGCACATGCAGGATCTCCTAGGTTTAAGTTAGTTTTCCTTAAGCCTTCCACCAGGGTTCACTGCTGATTTTTCTTGGTGTACTAAACTAATTCACAGTGAAGAACTACATGCTGTAGCATGTAGGATGACATCAATATACTGCTGCATGAGATCGAGACACTGACAATTCCTTAAACAACTGCCTGATTTGTTAATAGTATCAAAAAATATAAGGAGATGCTGAAAGCTCTTAATTATCATGAGATCTTCAGATGGTAACACTACCTTAATAACCAATTACTCTACAGTAGATGCTTCTCTCTTTGAAATATACACAGTTATTAGTTTCCAATCATAGAAGCAAAAAGTACAGTCCACTATTACTTCCATATTTAAGAGAAGAAATGCACATACACTGAAAGCTGCTCCAGTTCAAATGCAAAGAGGAAAAACAAGGGAAAAATTAGCATGTGATTCTCAAAGTTTTAGTAATAATTTCCAAGTAGGGAGAAAACAAGGACAGTTATTCTTTCAGGCTTTCTGCATTACTACTTGCAAACCTAACCCACTCTAGCTTGATTTTGTCCAACTTTTAGCTGAAATTTCACAGAAACTTGAAGAAAGACGTGTGTAAATACCTTTTCTTAAGTTTTATTCTTATTTTAATCCCCAGGTTTTTCAGCTATGACAAAAACTTAAAAGATTAAGTTATTTTTAAAATACTGTTCATCTTTTATTTCTATTTATTGCTTTCAGCCCAATATATTTTGCTGGAAATTGTGATTTTTCTATTTTATTGCCCCTCATAAGAATGTTCTTAAGAAATGCATTTAACACTTCCCCTGAAACTAGGATAATTTCAACCTTTCCTCAAATAACATACAACCTGCAAGTTACTGTCTTATTACAGTGTGCTTTATACCTCAGCACACCCTCCTGTCCAAGAAATTTGTAGTGATGTCAGCTGTAACACATGGAGTAAACTTTTAAACTGAGACTTTTTTTTTTATAGTAGAGCTGGAGGGTAGAACTCTATCTGTTTTAAATGAAACCATCCTTATATGCACTCCCAATCGAGTAATCGGAAAGCCTACACAGTGCATTTTGGGTTTTTTTATTAATTTTACCAATAAACCAGTTTTGTCGTCCTCTTGTTAAAAGCACAAACGCAGGATGTTTCTGGACCCACATCCATAAAAATATTCCTTGATCACATGCATGCAACCACCTGCTCCCATCTTAACCAGCTCTTCCTCCATTCCTGGTAGCAAACTTGTGAGTTGTCGTAAGGATGGACTACTCTCCCATTTCCCCAGTAAGAATACACGTTGGGGGAAGAAAGTCAGGAAGAAAGGACTGTGTTTGTCTGATGAAGAAGTGTTTACAGACAGGCTGGAGCATTATACTCACCTGGGGGATGAAGGGCTGGGTTGTTGCTGTCTTGGAGAAGATACCTACCTTACTTGGCTGGAGGTGGTGAAGATGCTTGTAGCAAAACGCCTGGGGCAGTCAGCGCCCCTTCTCTGTAGGCAAAATTGTGCCTGCTCCTGCCTCTTGCTTAGTGTGAGGGATACTTACCCATCGGGGATAGTATTCTTCTTTACCATGCTGAAAGGAGGAGCAGGCAGAGCAGAAGACAGCGGTAAAAGTGGGCACTGCAGCAAAGGAGAGAGAACCGCGCAGTTAACACGGTGCTATCTCTTTCTCTATCAGTGGACCTTTTCAGAGGGCTGACTCTCAAGTAAAATAAACCAAGCAGTCAACTGGGGCTTGAAGCCATCCTGAACAGCTTGCAAGCTAATCTATTTTAACCACTGCTACCGTACAAGAGGGAGAGACTGCAACTCACCTCTCCTCTCCAGGAGATCAACAGAAACAGAGAGGAGAGGCAGCAGGTTTCTCTCTTAACTAGTAGCAGCGCTGCCGGGATGCAGATCTTCCTGAAAACCCCTTCCGTCCCTCTGCTGCGGCTCGGAGCAGTCTGTCCTGCCCTTGTGCTCCCCCAGCTAGAATTCTTGTCTCAACGAGAAAAAACTCCAGGCAGCTGCAAGAGGCGAGGGCGGCACCTCAAGAAGTGAAAGACCATCACCTGCCCCACTCTAACCGAGACGGGTCTGATCCCGCTAGATGCTAGGCACCATCAGCGCCCGCCGACCTCAGTGGGACAAGGGCAGGGAGGAGAGGGACAAGGGCAGCTCCCCCCTTCGTGGAGGGCCCGTGTCTGCCGCTCCAGAGAAGCCCCTTGAGGCTGCCCCTGATATTCCCTCCTCAAAGCCATTGTGTCCCCGCAAACACAGGGAGCCCGGGACAGGACCACCTCCGAGGCCGGCTCCGGGCGCTCTTGTAGCGAGAGACGGCTGAGGTCGGGGGAAGAAAAAAAGAGACAGGGACGGAAGGGGAGAAGATGTCGCGGCCCGACTGCGGGGGGCCGGGCAAGTCGGACAGGGGATGGGCTGCAGCAGGAGTCGGTAACAGGGAAAAGCCGGGACGCCACCGAGGCAGAGCGGGAAGAACTAGGGCTGCGAGCGGCCCGTACCCTGACAGGATTTCCCTTGCAGAGGAAGGTTGTTGCGAGACAGAACGTTCCCGAAAGAACCCCCAACTGCGCCTGCGCAGCCACCGGCCAGCTTGGCAGAAGGGGGAGTGCGCCTGCTCTTCTAGAGCTGGGTCGTGGAGCACCGAGAGCGCGTGCGCAATGGTTGCCGAACCAGAGGAGCCGCTCCTCCGCGTGCATTGAGGTGCCGGCCAATAGGCCGGGGAGTGCATCTGCGCATGCGCGGTGAGCCCATGGGTGAAGGGGCAAGGCTCGGAGAGCGTGCGCGCTACCTTAGGTGCGGGAGGAGGGAGAGCGCGTGCGCGCTACCTTAAGTGCGGAAGGAGTGAGAGCGCGTGCGTAGCGGCATGGTGGCGGGAAGTGGCCTCGGGTGGAGGAGGTTTTGTGTGGTTGTTGCGGCGACTGATGAGGGGTCCTTCGGCCTCTTTTGGCTCTGGGGGGGGGGTGGGTGAAAATAGGCGGTTGCTTTTTTTTTTTTTTTTTTTTTTTTTTTTTTTTTTTGCCCGAGGGAGGTTTTGTGTTCAAGTGCAGCAGCCTTGGAGCTCGGGGCCTGCTGGGCCGTGAGTGCGAAGCCGCCCCCCAGGAGCTCAGCGGGGCTGTGGACGCTTGAAGAGTGTGAGCGGGAAACGTCGGAGCGGGCGGGTCGGGAGGGGTGTTCTGGCTTCCTCTTATACCAGCAGATGCTCTATATCCCTTTCCACGCCTTTCCTCTTGGAAGACGTGCTGGCCGCTGCTTTAGACTCTCGCAGTATTTTGTTTTCTTTTGTAGTCGGTCTGTATGCAGATGGATCTCCAGCGTCACTCCTGCAGCCTCTGTCTCGCAGCAGTATCCTGTTCACATCTTGCTGCTCAGAAGGTGGACACCAGAGGGGACATGTCCTCTTTTTAGAATGGAAGGCACATGGGGACTGAAGGAGAGGTAATCGGTGAGCTGGGGATGGATCTCTCTGTGATGTTAGTTTTAATTTTCATTTTCAGGCTGGCCTTTCAGTCGTTTTTGAAACTTCTCCAAGTGTGATTAAAAAAAAAAACCACTTTAAGTAGTTTATAACTTACAGTGTATAAACGTACACAGGCAGTGAAATGATAGCTGTCTTTTTGCACTGCTCTCTCATTTATATGAGACAGAAGTTGCTAGTGTTACATTTCAGAGAGGTTCGTTACCATATAATTGATGAACCTGCTTATTAATTACAGACCTGCAATCTAGTCTGCAATTAGAGAAAGAACAACTATCTCTGTTTGTCAAGATAGTAAACTTTGAACATTCGAAGACTAGAGAATTACAGACTCTTACCAGGTTTGTGGGTTTTTTTAGTTAGTGTATACTAGAGAAAAATTCTAGCTATAACTCCTGAATATATATCAATACTTTATTGTGGTTTTTACTTTTGTTACTTTGTTGCCCACTTCAAAGCAATGTTTATACAACTTTTGTTTACTTTACTAAACTGACCATACTAAGAAGTGATGTTCTTTTTTTCTGGTATATGTGTTATATCTTAAACGTTTTTTATTCATTTTGGTTTCCATGTATGCTACAACACAATTGTGGAAAGGTTTATTGTTGTTAAATAAGATTGCAAGAAATTTTCTTTGTAAGTTTTTTTTTTTGTTCCTGTTTTTGAGTGCAAAGCTTAGTCTAATAATAATAAATTATAGATTATATCTTGGATTTTCTTCAGATTTGTGAGTGTTCTGAAAGCTACTCATAACTTTAGTCATCAAGTGTAATGTAGCCATCAATGTTTCATAGTAGTATTCTCAAAAGTTTATTATTCAAGAATGGTGTTATACTATCTTTTTCACTTCCAGAAATGGACAAAAAAATTACAGTGTCTTCAAGAAAACATAAAACTTGTCCTAAAATACTTTCATATGAGGGAAAACCAAAGACCCCAGTGTAACAGTGTTTAGAAAAATCTTGTGGAATCATTATGTGCTCATGTTAAATAAATTCTTGAATTTCTCATAACACTTCATCTTTGAAGAATAGTTGAATTTGACTTTCTTGCTTTCAACTATAAAGTATTCCTTGTGAAACCTAATGCTTTAAATGATAATTTATATCAGTCATTTAGAGTCCTCTTAATTTTGCTAGAAAACATGTTTGTCAGTAAGGTCGTTCTAAGCAAGATGCGACATAGCAAATGCTATCACTTTGTTGCCTGATAACTTACAAAGCCAACATCAGTGGAAAAAGTTTTAGAACCTCTAGTAAGATCTAAGCAAGTCTTCATAGCCCTAGAGTAAGAAGGGTGATACGTTTGGTCTAGTTTGTAATCTTTGACAAAGAAAATGCCTGTTTTCTCTCTTCTGTGTCTTCTGAATGTTTTGTGTGGGATACTTTCAGAGGTTGCCACATGGTTCAGTACTAGAAGCATATTTTGAAAAGTTAAACCATGACTTATAATGAAACAGCAGTAAAAAAATTGTAATGTTGGTCCTCATAATTTGCTTATTAATGTTTTTCCATCTACTTGATACTGTATCATTTAACATGGGTCATGGAGGATGTACATAAATATTTTAAGCAAATTTTTTGAGTTTGTTCTTCTTTGATCTGTTGTGTATTATTTCCTCAAAGACTTTCTTTGCTCTTGTCCTAGAAATGCTTTCATATAGTAGTTTTCTGATGGTTCCTTTATGAAACTTAAACAGTACATGGAAAGTATTTCTCTGATGCTTTTCACCCATGGCTTTTAATACAAAATGATACTTGTCATTTTATTTTGCTTATTTTTTTAGTATAACTTAACTCTTTTTGATCTCTAGTATAGTTAGTAAACATCAGATGAACAGTCATATTTTTAATTGAATCATTACTTGAAGTTTTGGAGTCTTTATTCTTTTACATCCCAAAGACTCTTCTTAGATTAAAATGAAATTGAAAAGTACAGAATATGAAATTCTGTTAATAGCAGTGGTAGTATAAATCTATAATGGCTCTTGTTTTGGTTTTGAATGTAAGTAGTGTGGATTTGCACCAGTGTAGCTGATGAGGGCAGAGTCCCTTTTGAAATGGAAAACTTGCATCCAGTGATTTGACTTCAATATTTTTTATTTCAAAGTAGTGCATTTTAGAGTGATTTTTGTATGAGGATTGATTATCTCATTGGATTGAAGGGAAGGTCTGGTTGTCGCAGCTGAGCTGTGCTGTAAACCAGTTATCTTCAAAAAGTATCTTTGACATTCAGAACAAATCTAAACAGATGTCTGAGCAATCTGAGCAATAGCTATAGTGCACTAATATTCCTGATTAATGCAATGTAAAATACTGTTTTGAATGTGATGGTTTCTTTACCACACTTCACTGGTTATTGATCTCTCATCCTGTATTGTGAATCTGGACTGATATATTCTTAAGAATATAACAAATCAGAAACTACGTAGATTTTAAAAAATTGTTTTTATTTTCAGCATATAAAATGCTAGTCTCAATTTGTTAACACTCTTCCCATTTGCAGTCTGCTCCAAAATGGATTTAAGCTGTAACCACCAGAGGGAGCAAACTGCATGGTGGGATTTCACTAAAAATGCCCTCCCTTGTAAAGGTCTGTAGGCTGGAACCTAGCCCAGGGTTAATTCACACTCCTGTTTCTTTGTGTCAGAAAATAATCCATTTGGAAATTAACAATGAATGTTAAATATAAAATATCAGAAGCAATTGGCATTTTATTTTACTAATATTTATATTCCCTTACAAAAATGTGACAACACTTGGTTAAGCAGCTAATGTATAGGAAAAAAATATATGGGATTTACGTTTTATTTTAAATCGTTGAAAGCTTTTCTTGATTTATTTTTTGTAGTATACTGAAGACAGTGTATTGGTAAACCACAAATAGATGAATTTGTAAGTCAGAACCTATAGGAAAGTAGTACAATAAATACTTATTTACATGTTTCCTGCTACTGTGCACCAGTTCTTAATCAGTCAGCTATAAGTCTATTAACATGCTCACATTGAACAGTCCCATTGAACTCTATGGCAATTCCTGTAGTTTAAGATATATTTCTCAATTTAATTGCCTCAGATTCACTCAGCAGTAATACTGGTGGTGCATGAGGTCTTACTTCTGAGGAGGGATATTTCCAAACATCTGTAAATTACTTTCACTCCCTTAAATGAGAAACTTGTGCTGCTCTTTACCATTGTCACCATCTCAGCCTCAATTTTCCCCCTACCTGAACAGTATCAGTACGGTGGTGGACACAAGGCCTGTTATCACTTAGAGAAGGAAGCTTCCATGAAGAATGATGAACATGAAGCTCTTAGCCGTACGTTTTAGGTAGACTTGCAAGGAGCAGGGAGTTGGAGTCAAGGATCCTTGTGGGTCCCTTCCAACTTGAGATATTCTATGATTCTGTGAAGAGAAGTGGCCCATGTGGAGATACTTACTCTTTGGGTGAAGTTTTTATCTTCATACAAGCAGGATTATGAGCTGCACAGATATGCCACTTGGAAGTGGTTTGTATATCACGCAGACAATACTTGCAGATGGACTAAAAATTCATTTCCATTCAATTTCCAGCAGTCCTGAGTATATGCATACAGAGTCCAGTAACACTTGCTTAGAGAGAATGTGAAACCAAGCACTTTAAGGATGTGTTGATTTAGTATATACTGCCATTGTTTAAAAAGGGCTCATAATTTGACATTTCTGAGTGTACTTGTATATTTCAAGAATTCTTATGATACAAGGTCGACCAGAGGGAACTGAAAAAAAGCTTTAGATGTGTGTGGGGAGGTATTTATATACACTGTGGATATCCTCAGTGTCAAAGCACAGAGCAAAATACTGGTTAAATTAAAAAAAAAGATACATCTGTGTTTTCTCTTATCAATTCACCTAGCTTCAGTTTGAGGATGTGTAGTGTTTTGCTTCTTCAGCCTTGCTTTAGTATGTAACTATTTGAAAAGTTTAATTTAATTATCTGTGGTTTCTCAGCATTAGCTTATATAAAAAAGTCTTGTCAAACCTGAATTTGAAAGCTATGTTGGAGATACTTCATTTACATTGGCCTTAGTAATTAACAGGTTGTTGTGGTTTAATCCTAGCCAGCAACTAAGCACCATGCAGCTGCTCACACACTCTTTCCCCACAGTAACTTCGCAGTTATGTTAGAGGTGACAGCATCAGGTTGATGCTCAGTGGTGGCCAGAAAAGAAATGAGTGCTGTGAATTATTAGGAAAAGAATAGGGAACAGAGGATTTTATTATGGTATTTAATAAACCTACACTGGTACACCCTTTTGAATAGTGTTGCAGTTCTGCCACCTATCTCAAGGATGGAAAAATGAGAGAGAAGGATAGTGAGATGAATTTAAAGGTATGCTCTTGTATAAAGAATTAAAACTGAATGTGCCAGTGTGTGCTGGCCTGAAAATGAGATGACTTAGAAGGGGAAAGAACATGTCTATAAAATCATGAATTGAGTGCCTAGGATGAACAATGTTCAGCTGCTCCCTTTCTCTTCAAACAGGAAGGTTAGACAGGCATTGTAAGATAAACTGTCAGGGCCAAGTTAGTACAAAACAAAAGGAGAGAGCCTTTCCCATAGCAGAAAACTATTCTAGAATATTGTTAGGGCTAAAAATGTATACATGTTCAAAAGCAGACTGGATAAACCAATGGTTGAAATCTGTTATGAACTGTTGCACATAAAGGTACTGACTTTTAAGTGGTATGTGAAGTACAAACTACCTGATGCTGAAAGAGTACTTAAAGTTTCATTTACTTGCTCTGCAAATCTATTTTATTGCCTTTATTGGAGATTTAATAGTGCCTAGATAATGGATCAGGCTACCAGTTTATGGTTTTTATTAATTTTTTTTTTTTTCAGCTACTCTACCTTTTATGTTGTGTCCTAAGATACAAAATGGCACTGCTATTAACTGGAAAAATCTCATCTAGTGTACATGATGTGCATTTAGTGACATTTCTATACATCACGTGGGACTTGATGATACCTCTCTGAATGTGACATCTGGAAGAGCAAGTTTCCTTTGGATATATAAATGTTAATTTTACTGAGATAAGTAAGGAAACTTGTATATGTTTTTAGGTGCATTATAAATTATGAAAAAAAGTATATGAATGGTTACTCAGTTGTATTGTGTCAGTAGTTAAAGTAAGTTTGTGGAACTTACTAGGACAACTAGATGTCCTGGTCCCACTGTAGTTGCACTGCAACCTCATTTTAGTTTCTCCATGTGCATGTTCACACACAATCTCCTTCACAACTCCTCTACCTGAGCAAGTCAAGGATTAAAGTGCCCTTTACAGCAACTGCATTCTCTAACCAGGTCATGCTAGGTACAGATACTTGCCAAGTCTCTTACCTGATTATCATGTCATTGTTTAATAATGAAAAGGAAGTAAATCTCAAGGTAAGTTAGTGTTGACTATAATTTGTGTTCTAGAAGGGGTTAATTTATACCACCCTAAAGTGTGTGGCTTACATGATTTTGATTCTGTGATTATACAGCAATGTGTGGGCAGAAAGTATCATGTCCAAGTATTTCTGTACTTTATTGTACTACTTAGTTCTGTCTTTTGTTATCTACAACAAAAGATGTGAACAGAGAAGAAACAGTTTTTAAAGTGGCATCTGATACTCGTCAGATATTCTGTATTTGGGTGCCAAATTGATCTGAATCTTAAGGTGCAGGCATTTAATTTACTTTCACTGTGACTCTCTACCGTGCATGGACCTGATATAACAGCTTTTAAAGTTCAGGGAAATAGTGTTGCATCTAGAGAGGCTGACAGCAAGCCTTCAATAATTGAAAACATAAGAGATTCTAACAGTAACAGCAGATGTTAGTTTAACCGATACAAATCTTAATTTAAAATTTAGTTATATTGCAGACCTTGATAAATTTCATATTTTATGAATGTATCAGATAACAGTTTGATACTGTACATGATAATTTTAATCAATAATTATACATAAAATGTATTAAGATGTAGGTAAAAATTAGACCTTAAAATGGCTGTCACTAAATGGATAAATTGCCATCACACAGAAAACTCTTAGTGGAATCAATAATGTCTGAGTATTTGTCAGTAATTTGAAATTTCAGTATTTTTTTCCTCAGTCTTCTAAAACTGATCTAAAATCATTGTTGAGAAAAAGCTGCTGGATAATGGCAGCCATACATAATGGTGCAGATCTCTTCATGACTCAGTTGTGAAAATGTGCATTTACAGCCATTTAAAAGTCATTAGTGAGACCCCATCTGGAGTATTGTGTCCAGTTCTGGTCTCCCCAGTTCAAGAGGGACAGGGAAATACTAGAGGGAGTTGGAGAGCTATAAAGATGATTAAGGGACTGGAACATCTCAATTATGAGGAAAGGCTGGGTGACCTGGGGCTGTTTAGCCTGGAAAAGAGAAGACAGAGGGAATCCTATTAATGTTTACAAATACCTGAATGTTGGGTGTGAAGTAGATGGGGCTGGTCTCTTTTCAGTTGTGCCCTGTGATAGGACAAGAGGTAATGGTAGCAAGATGAAACACAGGAAGTTCCACCTCAATATGAGGAAAAACATCTTTGCTGTGAGAGTGACAGCACTGGAACAGGGTCCCCAGAGAGGCTGTGGAGTCTCCTTCTCTAGAGACTTTCAAGACCTGCCTGGACATGTTCCTATGTGACCTGCCTTAGGTGATCCTGCACTGGCAGGGGTGTTGGGCTCAGTTATCTCCAAAAGTCCCTTCCAAAGCCTAACATTCTATGATTAATGCTTAAAAAATGGGAGGGTATAACTACAAAATAAAACTTTTCTGGACAGTGACTTTGAATCCAGCATCAGTTATTTGACCTCTAATTCTTTTCAAAGTGTTTAATGCTATTACTGGTACATACTTCTGCTCTTTTGTACTTAAATGGCTTAGTGGAACTTCATTAACTTACGAGGTATTACTGAAATAATCATACGTAAGACTGTGAAGTACCTTGGTGCTATAAAAATTATAACTGGACAGGGTGGGGCAAAGTTAGCCCTTATAAATAATGATTTTAAAAGCCAAGGTGTATTGAAACAGGCAGAGTTTAACTGTGATCTGCAAGTTAAACCTACAAATGGAAACATAGGAAGCATTAAGTTACTAATGGGCATGTTATGAAAATTCATTGTGCTTGTTTATGTTGTAATTTAATGATCATCAAGTTAGATAGGCCTGTTTGAACTTCATAGCCCCAGTATTGAAAGCAATATCCTTTGCAGTATAGAATTCCATTAATATTATCTGCCTTAGTGTTTATTAGGTGACTTTATCCTTGTACAGATCATGTTGAAGTCCAAGTTAATGGGGCTACACTTCTGTAAGTATCCAATGAAATTGCCTGTATTCCTACAAATCACTTCCATTTTGGATTGCTTTGAAGCTTGAAAACATTTGATGGATTACTTTCTAAGATGTGTGTAGCCATCTTTGATTTACTACTTAAAAACTTCTGAATGAAATGTTATCCAGCCCTGTGTTAGGAACAGTTTGTTCTGTAGACCACTAAGCTGTGCTAGGGGTAGATAAGGCTCTGTTTTTGTCATTGTGTTTCCTCATTTCTCTCTTTTATAAGAGACACACCATTTGAGAACTCTTCTGGAATAATATGCACAATTCCAGTTGCCCATGTTCAAGACAGATGATCACAGAAAAGGACCTAGTGCACCAGAATGCTGGGAGTTGGTGTCTCTGGGAACAGAAAACTCTTGAGCAGAAACTAAGATATGGGAGAAGTTGTAGTCAGGGATTTGCTGAGGAGGTTGAGGTAGCTGCAGCTTCCCTTCTCATCTTTAGCATTGCTTATTGAAGCACATGCTTCTAGACATGTGATGGGGGGAACTGCTCTGCAGCTCTTCTGTAGTTGCTTTATTTATTACAGCATTGGTGTAAGAACAGATGTCCATGAATATGTTTTTAAGTTCACAGACATGACTTGGGAGCTTTAAACCTTGTCAGACCAAGGTTTCAGAACAAATCAAAGTACTTTCTTATGATAAGGTATTGGACTTAATGACCTGGTGATCTCCTGCAGCATAGTGTTTTTATGAAAGTTTCCATCTATGAGAAGTTGTTTAAAGATTTTTATAACAGATTTTAGGCCAAGTAATTTCCATTGCCTCAGTTCTGTAGTATTCCACTGTTGTTAAGGCTCTACTTTTACCTCTAGGGATTCTTAATGGAGATCTGTAAGGATTGTGTCATTGCTATTTTTTTCTTAAGCTTTTAAAGAAAACTATTTAAAGTGAAAGTAACATGCTTTGTAGCAGAAGTACCAAAGTTCATCACTGTACCATTTCTGTAGTAAGTTTTGTTACAACTATAGTAGGAGATAGCTTAAAAAAAAGCAGATGAAGTCTGGGTCAGGTTCTCTCTATCTTGAAAGGAGACACCAAGAGATAGGTCTTCCTCCCCCCAATCTCTGAACTCTGATCTGACAGGCTGCCACTACTGACCTGTCCCTGTTCTTAAGTATTTTTTCTGTGAATTCTGTGGCTTCTTGAGGTTTTAGAGAATTGATGGGGTTTTTTTCCCCTTGCATTAACTCAACTGAAGAAAACATCCTCCTTCAGGAAAATACTTAAGTACATGCTTAGCCACCATTCAGATGTTACAATGCAGGTGAGCTGCTATACCTGTGAGGTAGGGAAGTGTAAATTTTGTTAGAAAGCCATATAGTTGCTATGGTCAAATAAAATAAGCAGAAGTT
Organism: Megaceryle torquata; assembly: GCA_024611175.1. Lineage (NCBI taxonomy): Eukaryota > Metazoa > Chordata > Aves > Coraciiformes > Cerylidae > Megaceryle > Megaceryle torquata. Next base: position 109,581 of record JANIJG010012305.1, read on the forward strand.
TCACTTCATTTGGAGGGTGGAGAAGGTGACCTTTCAAACATGCATAATTTTACTGAATGGCTTTTTCTCTTCTGTCAACAAATTTTGACTTAGATGTACCTTTCTTTCTAGAAAAAGAGAAACTACATCCTTTGTTGTCAGGCAACCTTGTAAATGCTTTATCACGGGCAGCTGATGAAGGATGTGCTTTCCTGTTGCATCTGTTTCTCAGCTGATAAATTTGCTTGATGCAGGTGGTAATGAATTGTGTATTTTTAGGGTATATCAGGATTTATCTGTCAGGATTTTATGTTCAGAACTGCGGAAAATGTTTGTGTGATGGTTTAGAGTTTTAGTGCTTCATAGTTAGTTTTTCTTTTTTTAATAGCTATAACATTAGATCAGATAACCTGATTAATTTGTCAGAATTGGAAATGTGTTCTAAAAATTGTATACAGGTTTTTTATGCAATAAACATTTGTTCCTTTAAATGTTCTGCAATTAATGCTAATGCCCAAATATCCTGAGTATTTGTGTATGATGGAATTGATTATGGTAATGTTTAGAAAATTCTGATAGCACATTTTTACATGTTTTCTAGAAGAAAATATATACTGTCTGTACTGTATTAGGAGGCAGGGTACTTGTAGATACTACTAATATTTTTCATGCAAGTTCTTTGGCTTCAAGATTATGAATAACAGGGACTGAGTTAAGGCTAATCATGCTTTTAAAAAGCAAAGCATAGGAACAAACTATCATGGTTTAAAACCCCAGTGCACATATGCTATTTCAGAAATAGATATAATATTTCAGACAGTCTTTGTTTTAACTTGTGACAAATTGTATTAACTCTAATCTCTGACTGTTTTTATATTTTCTGAATCCAGCTTTCCCGTTCCTTTTTATGTGTATGTAGCAGAGAATTTAGTTCATCAATTTAGGCATTCATATCTATGTATGCTGCTACCTTTATTTCCTGCTTTAAACACATTTCTGTTAACTGTAATTAGAAGCATATTAGAGATATTAGTTAACAGTAAAAATTGTTATCCAAATCAATAAGAAATTTATTATAGCTTACAAAATTTTACTTAAATGTATTAGGGCTGGTTATTGTGATATTTTGAACTATACACATAAACATTTTTTCCTTCTCTCAAACAGAAGGTCTGGGGATAAACTTGTAGTTGAAATCTAACATTTTTACTAGATACTGCATCTAGCATGCTGACTTTTGTGGGCTGTATAACTTCTCACACATTCTTTATAGACAGGACTGTATATCCCATGAAATGCTGTGAGCCCTTACGCTGAGCTGCCAGTTTATCATCAGATGAAGCCCTGAGGCAGAGCAAGAGTCAGCAAAGGGAGTGACACTGAAGAAGTATGGATGTTATTCCATTTAAATGTTTCTGGTTTTGTAAAAATTCTGGGTTATCTAAAGTGTTGAACTTTTCAGTTACAACTGGAAATTTCCCAAGAAACTTGATATTCTCTGAAGTCCCTCTGCTGTTGAAGTACTGGGTTGACTTTCTTCAACAAGCAAATTGATGTGAACTCTTTTCCTTCATTACAGAGTCTTATAGTTCCTCTTTCAGTTAGTCATTTTTGGCTGACATGATGGAATATCTGTCACGCCCCTAGAAGAGTTGTTGTAATGGTTAGTCACAATGTTTTATTTCTGTCAGCTACATCCAGTTTAAATTTATCAAGATTCAATTCCTGTTTCTTGGTGTGCCCATATCTTATAGTTTAGGACCCCATACCAGATATGTTCTTGTGCAAACACCAATAGGCTGTTGGTAACTCTCTCTGTATTTATATTTTTTACTTTGTTCAGTCTGTCTCTAGAATGCAGGTTTTCATGCATATTTTTCTGGCAACTCTTTTCTGAAGCTTTTCCTTAGATTAAATTAATAAATTAGAGAATTATTTTTTTAATAACTATTTTCATAGTGTTCTGTCTTAATGCCAAGATAAGCAATTCTTGGGTTTTAAGCTCTTTCATTTAGAGGATGGGTATATTCTGGGAGTTACTAGCTTTTGAGCTCCATGGAGATTTTCTGTAGGGTTCCCTGCTGGTGTTTGTTTTTCTTTACTGTTGAATTTAGGGCCACAAAAAAATTGTGTGGATTACCAAATCATACAGTGAATTTAAATGGAAAAAAAAAAGCCTGTGATAACAATTGGTATAAACAACTGACACAAATATTTATAATGAGGTATAAACAAGTGACAGAAAATATATTGATATTATGGGGTATCTGCTGACTCAATTCTCAAACCATTTGTAACATGGTGACCTTTTGAAAAATAACTTCCGGAGTAGCTACTTCTAGTTATTGTCATTATAGACATCTAAAAATTATTTTAGACTTTTCTTGTAAGAATATGTATCCATGTATATGCTGCACTATCATTGACAGGTGTGCACAGAGCTATTCATTGGATGATTACTTGAAGAGCTGTATATTTTTAAAAATCCTAGTAATTTCAAAGAAGTGTGCATGTGCAGATGCCTGAAGAAGCAGCTAGCTGAGTTGTCTGCTCATCTATGTAATATCTTATGAGTAAAACTGCCAGGTAAAAGAGAGAGCAGACGGTATCAGTAGGTGGCAGGAAAACACTAGTGTTGCAATGAAGAGAAGGAAGTGTTACTTCACCTGTGTAACCAGAACCTGACACCTCTGCCTTTATGATATTTCAGTGTTTTGATCTTTTTCTTCCTGGAGCTCTAGACACCTTGTCAAGACTTCTGTCTTGATGTTTTCTGTCTGACAGCAATCTTTTCCTATATTGCCATATTACTGTCTTCCAGTTCAAAATAACCCTTCAGAGAGAACTTTTAGATTCTTTGGTGAAAAGTAGACAGGCCCTCTTTCTGAAATGCTTAGGGAAGACAGAGCTGGTGAAATGAGGAGGTGTTCATAACACTGTGTTGATACATTCACCTGATACGGTTTCTTTAGGAAACTGCAGCTATACTTTGGAATAGTTACTTTGCTGTTTTGTGTTTTCAGTTGTGGTTTTGTTTTTTTTTGCTAGAGATAATTTTTGTATCAGTTTGAGAAGGTGAGCTCTGAGCTTAGAATTTGAGACTCTGATCTGTACAGCACTGTCTTGCATCCAGCAGTGCTTATTAGTTCAAAGCACAACATTGTATGACAGTTATGTATCCGACCTCCACGGGCTTTGGAAAGGATAGGACTGTATCAACCCTATTCTGTATCTTGAGCTAAGAAAACTGACTAGACCCAAGCTAATATATGAGGAACCAGTTCTGGTATCTATATCTGCAGTACTGTTAGTTGTTGCTTGTTCAACCTGCCAACAAATAGTTTTAGCTTTGTTTTCTCAAATATATCATCTTTGCATTTTGATAGGATGTCATAAGTGTTGCCATGGCCAATCATATGAGAAAGAACTGGCTTGGATCAGATACAATTCTGTTTTCAGCTCTTCTGGACCAATTGAAAGTAATACAAAATTAAGTATAAAATATTCCTTTGGTATTCACAAAACTCTGTAGGAGGTTTGGTTGTTACAAAAGCAAGGCAGTAAGATGTAAAAATCTTCAGAGTGATGATATTCTGCAGTGTCCAACAGTACATATTGGAACAACAGCTGCAATGGGTATTAATGTTTGTGAGTACTTTTTGTCTCTGTATGTCTTAAAGCTGATGTGAAGACAACCCCCCACTTTGCAACCCATGATTCCAAAATAATCTTTTCCCAAAAGCTTTTACGGAAATGCTTCTAACAACAATGAAAGGTGGGGGCATGTTTCCCTCTTGAGTATGGAGGCCTAAAGAAGGAACTGAAATAAAGTTTGTCTGAGCAACACAAAGAGTCCAAAGAACAGAAAGTTCAGTCCCAGTGCTTGTATTGTTCTATTCAAGTTCCAGACTCTGCATTCAGCTATAGCTGATGCCTATCATGAGAACATACACAGTAGGAATTTTGGGAGAAAAAGAGTGAATTAAGGGGTATTTAGAATATAACTGTGTTTGCAGTTAATTATGGGGTATTTTACAGATTCGTTTAAGTTTTTTTTATTTCAGTTACCTTTGCTAATCAGAACAGGATCATGGAAAGTGAATTGCAGAATACTGGAGGTCTTCACATCATTGAATAGAATCGGAGAATAATTTAGGTTGGAAAAGACCCTTAAGGTCTTAACCTTAAGGTTAAGTCCAACCATAGACCTAACACTGCCAAGTCAATTTCATTTTATAAGTTCCTTAGATTTTAGTGTTTGAGTGCATCATTCCAACACTTCTGTTCCACTTCTCTGAGACTGCAAGACTAGCAAAAGACAGTTTCCCAAGACAATTTGTCACAGGATGAGCCTTCCTGGGTGAAGTCCACTACTGTTCTTTTCAAGTGCTGGTGTCCTTCTCCTGAACTTAGTGAGTAGAATCCTTTGAGGAAGATATAAAGAATTATTATTTCCTTTTATTTTGTATAGTATAATTTTATTTGACTGGATTTAAATACCATCTCTTATACTGTATTAAAGTGATTTTATGTAATATGGACTTGTGAGCAAAACTACATAATAGTAGTGCATTTCATGTGACTATACCACATTTTTTACTTGGATATACCTTGAATAAGAAGTTTATTTCCTGTAGAAACATGTGACAGAATTCTGAAGAAATACAATTTTTAACCATTAGTTGCAACAATGAAACCTCAACTATCATCCACTGAAAACAGTTCAGAACAATTTAAACTGAGTATCAGTTTAATAGTTATTCATTAAGAATTGCAAAATAGGATGGTTTAATGCCTTGGAGTGGACAATATTTATCTACATGACTTTCCACTGTAGTCAGGCTTTGATGTTACAAATCACAGTAAATTTTATGATCTAGTTTATAGGACACTAAAAAGAAGCAGTTCTTTGAAGAGCATGTATTTTTAAAAAATGAAAAGCATAATTTCCAAACAGAAGAAATAACTTGATGTTTTAACAACAGAGGAAGAGGAGTTTCAGTAATGAACTGTATTAAAGGTGCTGAATCTTCCACAAGAGCTACTGGATGTTTATCCTAATCTATGTATCAGTTTGTTTATTGGCATCCAGTAAAAAAATTAGAACTTGTGAAATTAGTCTTATTGACTCACAAATTAACACTGTAGCTGATAACTTGCTGGTAGTGCCTATGGAAGCTAATCCAGTAGAGTGTAACTGTATCATAATTCCTGTAGATTTGTTTTAAATAATGTGGACTGTCGTCCATCCAGTACTATTTATTGCATGCATACTCTATTTACATATATTTTAATTTTTGTAGTTCCTTTTTTCTTGACTTGTACCTTTAATACCTTATGTATCAAACACACTGGATGAAAATTATGTTGATATTCAGAGGACATCAGAAGTAAAAATTGCATAATAAATGTAAATGAGGTGGGAGATTACTGAAACAATCTATTTTAAATTAATTTTTTTGCAAAATAATTATTTGCTTTACAGAGAGGGGAAAAAAATAAAAAATCTTTAACTGCTAGCTAAACACAGACCATATGATTTGCTATGATAGTCAAACCAGTGTATGGAAATAAACATATAAGAATACAGTTCCAGAAGAGTTTTAAAGCTGAGTTATGTAAACCCTGGCAACTCTTTTCCTCAAATTGCTCTAGAAGGAAGCGTGTGGGGCAGATGAAGAAAGGGATGCTCTTAAAAACATGCAGATTTTTTGTATCTAGGATAGAAACAGTATTATTAGAGAGAGTGGACAGAATTTCTGGTAGACAGCTCATTCTGTAAAATTTTTCATAGAGTATTGCATTAGTTTGGCTGTGGTAAAGAACAGTAACATGCAGTACTCTTCTGTAAATATTTTATATATATTTTTTGGGGGGTGGGGATGACACCTGATACTGTTTGGAGTGTCTGCTTTAGAAACAAGTCTTTAATTCAAGAAATATTTGCACATTTTTACTTCTGTGCTTAAGAAAAGCATACAGCATATGAAGTGCCTACCAGAATAAAATACACATCTATTATACCACAAAAATATTATTGAAAAGTTACTGCTTTACTGTATCAAGTCTAGGAAAGTCGTGTGCTTTCTGCATTTAGTCAGATGCACTAAATGGAAGGTGCAAGAAATCCCATCATAGATGCTTGCTGACTAATTTGCATTCAGGGGTATTTCTTCCTCACCTTCATTAGTATTTGGCTTAAATCCTAAATGATTTCATTAGCTACGTAAATGCTTAATCTCTTGAAAATCCTGCTAAGCTCTAGCCATCATTGAAAGCTGTGATAATTTGTTCCAGTTAATTTTATATTTAAATGTTGACATTCAGTTCCACTAAATGTTCTTTGTTTTTCTTTTTTTTTTTTTAAATACTGGAGAGATGAGTAAGAACACTAATTCCTACTGTGTCTGTCCTATTACTTTGCACCCTTCTGCTGTTTGCTATAACTAGATTCTTCTTTAAGAAATACCATTCTTTTCAGTTTCAGTGCAGTCAATGCAGCTGTGAAGTGAATTAAATATGTATGGAAGTTGATGCTTTTAATCCTGTTTTTTTCAACATACAGGAATATTTGAGACAGCTGTAATGTGTGCTTTAATTATTCTTTTGACATATGAAAGACTTTGATCTATTCAGAGTTGTCCTGTACATTTTTCAAAGGAAAGAGGAGACTTTGTTAAAGGTTGCAGAAGAAAATGCTGCTTTACATCTCTTTTATAGTCTTCCTGCAAGTATGTAAGAAAGGTAAATAGCCTATTTTCTTTTCCACTGGAAGTGTACGTTATTACTGATACCTATTTTGTGTTGATATAGAGAGAGAAAATGGCATTTGTACTATTTCTGAAAAATTATTTTGAAATCTCTTAATGGGACTGTATTGCAAAGGGATATGCTAGCAGTTTGATGCATTTTTATCCCCTCCAAAATGTTGACTGCTTTGTCAACAAGGAAAATGTAGGAATGTGGAGTTAAGTCAGCAGGGAGATAGAATGGTTTCCTGTTAAATATAAACCATTGCATGTACTAACATAAGTATAAACAGGAACATATAAACAGGGAGTGGCTTACGGAAACAAACAAAATGGTCAGCATTCTTCAGGAGAATCATGGAATCATAGAATGTATTGGGTTGGAAGGGACCTCTAAAAGTCATCTAGTCCAATCCCCCTGCAATAAGCAGGGACATCTCCAACTAGGTCAGGCTGCTCAGAGCTTCATCAAGTCTGGCCTTGAATGTCTCCAGGGATGGGGCCTCCCTCCACTGCCTCTCTGGGCAGCCTATTCCAGTGATCTAGCACCCTCGTATTAAAGAATTCTTTTCTAATGTCTAACCTAAATCTACCCTTTTCTAGCTTAAAGCCATTACCCCTTGTCCTGTTACAAACCCTTGTGAATAAACCCTCCCCTGTTTTCTTACAGACCCCTTTCAGGTACTGGAATGTTGCTATAAGGTCCCCCCTAGGGCCTCCTTTTCTCCAGGCTGAACAACCCCAACTCTTTCAGCCTGTCTTCATAGGAGTGGTGCTCCAGCTCTTCAGTCATTTTTGTGACACTTCTCTGGACACTCTGCAACAGGTCCATGTCCTTCTTGTGCTGGGGGCTCCAGAGCTGGACACAGTACTCCAGGTGAGGTCTCACCAGGGCAGAGTAGAGGGGCAGGATTACCTCTCTTGATCTGCTGGCCACGCTTCTTTTCATGCAGCCCAGGATTCGATTGGCCTTCTGGGCTGCCCTTGTGTATTGGTGGCTCATGTCCAGCTTTTCATTTACTAGTACCCCCAAGTCTTTTTTCAAAGGACTCCTCTCTAGCATGCCCTCTCCCAGCCTGTATTGATAATGCTGGTTTCCCTGGCCCAGGTGCAGGACCCTGTACTTGGCCTTGTTGAACCTCATGAGGTTCACCTGAGCCCACCTCTCTAGCCTGCCCAGGTCCCTCTGGATGGCATCATGTTCCTCTGTCACATCAACTGCATCACCCAGCTTAGTATCATCAGCAGACTTGCTGAGGGTGCACTCAATGGCACTGTCTATGTCATTAATGAAGACTGGTCCCAGTACAGACCCTTGAGGGACACCACGTCACATTTTCCCATCTAGACATTGAGCCATTGACCACTACTGTCTGGGTGTGACCATCCAGCCTATTTCTTATCCACTGAACAGTCCACCTATTGAACCTGTATTTCTTCAACTTAGAAAGGAGGATGTTGTGGGGGACGGTGTCAAAGGCCTTGGCGGTCAAGATAGATGATGTCCACAGCTCTTCCCTTGTCCACTGATGCAGGTCTTTCATTGTAGAAAGCCACTAGATTGGTCAGGCAGGACTTGCCACCGGTAAAGCCATGCTGACTCTCTTGAATCACCTCCCTGTCCTCCTTGTGCCTTAGCATATTTTCTAGGAAGATCTGTTCCATGATCTTCCCAGGCACAGAAGTGAGGATGACAGGTTGGTAGTTCAGTCTTCCTTTCAACCCTTTTTAAAAATGGGTGCGATGTTTCCTTTCTTCCAGTCACTAGGGACCTCAGCTGACTGCCATGACTTTTTGAATATTAGGGACAGAAGCTTTGCAACTGCATCAGCCAATTCCTTCAGTAATTTTGGATGCATCTCAACAGGTCCCATGGACTTGTGTATGTTAAGGTTCTTCAGGTATTCACAAACTTTGTTCTCGCTGACTGTGGGAGGGATTTTGTCTTGCTGGTCCCTGTCTCATGGGCTGTCCACTTGAGAGCTGTGAGGAGAGAAGTTTCCACTAAAAAGTGAGACAAAAAGTTGTTCAGGATCTTGGCCTTCTCATCTGTTGTTACTAACCATTGCTGTTCCTCAGGGAGGGTATGCTGCCTTTGACCTTTCTCTTCTAGTTTATCTACCTTATTTTTCTTTGCATCTCTTGCCAAGTTCAGCTCCAGCTGCGCCTTGGCCTTTCTCACTTCGGCCCTACACAACCAGGCAGTGTTCCTGTATTCTTCCCAGGATATCTGTCCCTGCTTCCACTGCATGTGCAAGTCTTGTAGTTTGACCAGCGGGTCTCGACTCAGCCATGCTGGTCTCTTTCCTTCCCTATCTGATTTCCTACAGCTGGGAATTGGGAGTTCTTGTGCTCTATAAAAAGCATCCTTCAAGATCTGCCAACTCTGCTCTGCTTCCTTGTCCCTAAGGACTGTTTCCCAGTGAGTCTTCCTGATTAAATCCTTGAAGTGCTAGAGGTTTGCTTTCCTGAAATTTAGGGTCTGACCTTGCATTTCATCTCACCCATACCCCTTAGGATGGTGAACTGCACTTGTGTATGATCACTGCAGGCCAGGCTGCCTCCTATCTTGATGTCCCTGATCAGTTCACTAGCATTTGTGAACATCAGGTCTAGTATTGCATCCCTTTGGGTAGGGGTGTCTATTTCCTGCCTTAGGAAGTTGTTGCCTAGGCACTCCAGAAGTCTCCCCCTGATTGCCTATAACTTGCCATGCAACTTTTGCAACATATATCAGAGTGGTTGAAATCCCCTAGCAGGATGAGAGCCTGTGAGTGTGATGTCTTCTGGAGCTGGAGTAAGAAGGCCTTATCAATGAGCTCCCCTTGATCAGGCGGCCTGTAGTAGACACCAATCACAAGGTTCCCTTTGTTTTGATCCCTGATTCTTGCCCATAAGCTCTTGACCTTCTTGTGGCTGTTCTTAAGGGACAACTCTTCATGTTCTATCAATTTCTTAAAGAGGGCAACACCACCACCCCTCCTTCCACTCCTGTCCCTCCTGAAGAGTTTGTAGCCATTGATAGCCATGCTCTACTCATAGGATTCATCCCACCAAGTTTCAGTAATAGCCACTATGTCATAGCCTTCCTGCAGCATGGTAGTTTCCAGTTCTTCCTGTTTGTTACCCAGGCTGCATGCATTGGTATAGAGGCACATCAGCAGGACTGCTGGACATGTTATCATTTTAGAGGGATATCCCTTTCATCCCCGAGGGTGTTCCATGACTACTATCCTGTTGTTCTCCCATTCCTCTGACCCCAACATGTCCTGTTACTTATCACTGGTGACTGTAGTATCATCACCCTCTCCCCCAGTCACATCTAGTTTAAAGCCCTGTGAATCAGCCCTGCTACCTCCTGGGCAAGGATCCTCTTCCCCTTTTGAGACAGGTCTTCTACCCTTTGATACTAGAATTCCTGGTGCCATATAGGCTATCCTGTTCTCAAAACCACCGAAATTGTGGTGGTGGCATCAGCCCTAGAAGAAAATGGTGATGGAAGTGCTTCCATGCTACTTTTGTTTTCTCACGATCTAGTTAATGGGGGAAGTAGAAAAAATTCTTAGCCTTTGTAGTCTCTCCTAAGTGTGGTGCTACATACTTGCTACCTTTCTGCCAACTACTAATCCTAAATCTTAGGAGACACTACAAGAAATTCTCAAAACAGACTTACAGCCATCTCTGTTAAGGGAGGATCCCTTTAGAGCATGTAATCTGAACCCTGGTATGGAGACCTCATATGGACTTTTCTACTAGTAGAGGACTTGTTTCCCACTCCATCTGTCAATGAAGATAGTCTTCTAGGTATTCATAGTCTCTGCTAGAAGAGTATGGAACATGCAAAACCTTGGAGATTGTCTTTATTGCACCACAGTGAACAAGCAATAAGATAAGATACAAGCACCAATATGTGATTTAAGGCCAGAAACATAGAACTGCTCTCCAAAATATAGGCACTTTACCTGGAAACTGGCATTTCTGAAGAATTCTTCCATCTCTGGAAATCTGCAGTGGTACCATCTGGAGTTCCATTTACCCTCCTGCTAAGCCTTTGCATCTAAACATACTGCAACACTTAACAAAACATTAATGTTGTCAATGTTTTAAAAACAAAACAAATAGAACACTCTTCTCTGTAAGTAACATAGCTGATTGGTGGTTGGAATGCAAATGTATGCATATAGCTGACTTCTGTAGAAAAGGGGAAAGCAGAACACTATTTGGCAAAGTCTTTCACAACACTGCTGACAATAGACAGATTCACAGTCTGCCTTTTTTTTTCTTGCTGTGGCATCCCATTAATAAATCCGTAGGTCAAATGGAGAAAAGGGTACACCTTAAAAGTACTTAGTCTGACTGGCTCGAGTATTGGAACATCCATAGTGTAATTGTGCCAATATCTCAATACACATGGTAATTTTCAGTTACTTCTGTTCAAAGTGTCTTAATTCTCTGACAATTTCTAAATAATGCTTTACCTATTGGGTTTGGTTTTTTTTAATCATGTATCTGGGTATCTTTAGCTTAAGATGTGTAGAAGAAGATATTTAAGGAGAAAATAATTCATGATAAGTAAGCTTGGTTACCAGAAAAACTAATTTGAGTCTATAAAAGGTAAATGTAAAATGCTTCATTTAAACTATAAGCATTGCACAAACAGTAGAGCATCCCTTGTATACTAAAAGGTTTTAACTAGGGAGCAGTTATGGATACAGAGATGTGGCCATTTTTTTTCCCCTTCCAAGGAAATCCTTGGAATTGTAACTGCAATCCTTCCAATTTGCAGCTACAGCTGTAATATTCTTTTCCTCAGCTATCAGCTGTCATATCCAGATGTTATGCATGCATTTGTAGTTAGTAATGGTAGCTGTTTATCAAAACAGTGCTCATTTTTCAGAAATTCCCAGCAAAGTATTTTCTCTTGACATATTTTCATCCATATCCAAGTAATATTTTGGTTTTGTAGGTTCAATTGTTTTCTGTGATCAATGATAAATAAGTAGTTTTTGGTTAAATTATAATGTTGAAAAACAAAGTAACTGTTGCTTACCTCTGATGGAATGAGACTGGAATATTTCAGTTGAAGGGACCTACAACAGTCATGCAGTTAAGGAATGAAAACTAGGAAATGAAGCTTTTTTTCATTGCAAAATGTACTTTTCAGTACCACAAGAAATAAGCCAGTGTATTATGTTGTTATAGGAAGATACATCTTCTGTATAAACTGTAAATTGGCATTCTAATGGCTGTAAATCTCCTTGTAAATGATGACTGTTTAGCATGAAGAAATTCCTATGGAATATAGCCTTGGAGTTGTCTTTTTAATAATTCAGAGAATAGGGAAAATGCATATTTTTCTTTGGAGAGCTTTAAGTGTGGTTTGTTTTTTTTTTTCTATGGAAGTGTTCTTTTAGCTTTTTGTTGCAGGAAGAGTAAATTGTTCAAAGAAAAGCAAGTAGTATTTCTAAACAGTTCTAAAATGTTTATACCAGCTAATAGGTGTGATAATTTAACTGACTTGCACTGGTGAATATGAACATTATATACTGAATCTCAGGTTTGCAGCTTTAACACCTGTAAGTCTTCCTTAAGTCTCTCTTCTCCTGGTAGGACTAGCAGCAGCAACTCACATCCTTGGTTGCACTAAGAATTTTTAAAACCTGGAGCTACTTTCTATATAGTTACTCTTTAATTCTTCAGTTCTAAGTTGTTATATTTCTCTTCTTTTTTTAATGTTTAGTAGCAAATGCTTCTAATTTTTAATTAAAATTAATTTTAAATTTAATTTTAATTTTTAATACTAAATTTTGTCAATGTATGTCTTGTGTTATTGAAGTTATAGAAATTTATTACATAACTTTTAATTATAGGGAAAGAGCAAAATGTGTAATGTAGTCTTCACAAATGTATGTGCTTGTGCTGTAACTTCTAAAGTATCATTGTAATGCGGACTAAAAATAACAGTGCATTTTATTGATGCTTTGTTTTAAAAAAATTGCTTTTGAAAACCTTGTAATAAAATAAGACTAACTGGACACTTGTATTCAGTCAGATAGGGCCTTATCTAGTCAAGACTTGACACTTGCTCATCTGAACTGTCCGAATGTAAAGCTAATAATTTATTAAAGAGGTTGCTACATTATTTTCTGGCTTATGTTCTTCACAGCAGTATTGCAGTTGCAAAAAATCTTTTTCTGGTGCCAGTCTAAGATGTTAAATACCATCTTTTAAGCTGAAGTTGTAATGCTAGAAGAATATAAATATCACTATTTAATATAGATAATGAACCTGGGTCATGGGAAGCAGAGAGAAAGCTTTTCTTTATGTACAAACAAAAAGCCTCAGACTTGCAATTCAAAATCTGAAGCTGAGACTTCTACTGAAATATTGAAAAATAGCTGGTAGTCCCTGTACTTTTTAGAATTCTAAAAGTAGGGTTTTTTTTTCATTTTTATAACTGTAATTACAAAATAAGGAGATTTCAAGGAGCCAGTCTAGCCAGACTTGGCTTTAGCTGCCCTAAGGGTGATGATAAAGCTTTACAGATCAAAGTATCTCTGTAATATGCATGCCACCATCATACTGGAGCATTGCCCTTGTTCCTTAGTGGGACAAAGTGGAGCTTCCTCTCCCTCTGTCTCTAGGCCCTGTAGAAGGATTTTCAAAATCAGAGTTTATTCCTAAATGTATGGGTGCAAGCTTATAAAGACTTTACAGTTTCTGAGGATTTGAGTTAGAGGAATCAAATTTTATGTAACCTACTTAATTTTTGAAGCTTTAGTCATGATCTCATAACCTTGTTACAAATGTGAACTGTGGATATTATTAGAAAAAATGTTTTTAGTAAGGAGAAGTTATCAGAAATTGTAAGCATCCAAAAATATTTCTGCTGGGATGCATCACATGATTTTATGTTGCCTTTGGCATCATTTAAGCCTTCACAGGTATTGGAAACAACCTGTGTGTGTAGCTCTTGACAGAAGGCTATTCCTACATCTAAATTATTTCTAGTATTAGAAGTTTCACATTGTTCCTATTGTGTTCTTTTTTTTTTAAATGAGAACAAAATTAATTTAAGCCCCAGCTCTTGAACTATTTTTTCATTCTCCATCTCTGTTACAGCTGTGCACTAGACACATTGTTGAAGTGTACAATGTTTAGCATATGTTGTGGGTGCAATTAAAGAGCCTTCCTGCATGATTTCCTTCCTGGTTTGTTTTTGGTTTTGGGGGTTTTTTTTGCCACAATTGTGAAGTCAGTGTTCCTGAAGCTTATTATAGTGTTACAGAAAGGGTGGGGAGAAAGAAGAAAGTCGTCCTATCTTCAGCCCCTACACAGGAATTATGCAAGACTGTTGCAGTCAGCTTACATGTTTAAAAACAACACTCACAACCAAACACCCACACAAAAGCATAATACACACTGGAACCTTCTTACTCAAAACTAGTTTTATTTTTAAAAATAAGTTGAATGCATAGCACTCACAAAGATTCCATTGTTTTGGACATTTTGCATTTAGGAGCACCATTTTTATGCCACAAAAATCCCCACATTTTGGTTTTGATAGTAAGAGTAGTGTATTTGTAATGTACATTGGTAAAGCCCTTTTAAATAATATAGTGAAACTTCAGTGTACATTTTCTCTGTAGTCATTATGCAGCTGTAGTGTGAGAAACTCAAGTCTAAGTAATAAATTAAAACCAAACAGGATAGAGTGGATCTTCTTACAGTTGAACTAAAGTCTTAAAATAGTCAAAAAATAACCTATTAAATGTTAATTTGCAGTATTAACTAATTGAATAAGCCCCCTGCCCAATATAGTTCCAGTGTTAAGTAAAGTTTTATATATCAAATGCCTATGGGATAAATTTACTAATACTCCAAAAATGAAAACCCTATACTGCTTTGTCACAAAGAAAGTTGACAAGTTAGCTGCTTTAAAGATTTTACAGAAAAAAAAATTGCTACAGGCATCTGCTGTTATTTCAAGTCATGGTCTAGTACAAAATTGTACATTCATAGCATCAGAGGTAGTTAGAGGAGGGAGGACTAGGATATAACATTGCATCAGAATGAAACCAACAGAGAAGTCCATTTTCCTCTTAAATGGGCTGAATAAAAAGCATGGCATCTCATGAGGTGGAAAGTCTCTACTTAACAGTATCTTAGACATGGGGAAATATTCATTAAGAGAGGAAGAAAGGAGCAGGGGGGGAACCCAAAACCAAACCAACTTGCAGTTTAATTAAGAATTGACCACACTACACCTATTTCAAAGCTGATTCTCTAGCAGAGAGGGTTGTCTCTTTCATTTACTTCCCTATTCCTCTTGCTTTACACATAGATGCTACACAAGCTTGCAAGAAAAATTAGACAAAAACCCCAAACAAACACACACCAAAAAAACCCCCAAACAAAAAAAAAACAACCCAAACCACCAAGCAAAATGGGAAACAGGATTTCTTCTCACCAGTAAGTAGGTTTTTGTAGCTTGTTGTCATTCTGCCTCACAACTGTCCTCCCTCCCTTCTGAACATTATGGTAAGGGCCCCCTCTCCTCTGTTAAAGCCTTCATCTGAATATTGATAATGTATCTTAATTGCCTCTACTTTCAAAACAGTCTCTGTAAGATTTACAATACTTGTGTCATTAGATGGTACACAATTTTAAGCACTGCTGTTAAGACAGAGGAGATGTTAAAAAAAAAGAAACAACAAACCCACATACAATAAAGATAATTTATAGTAAGAATCCTGTCACCCATACCTCTTCCTGACATATTATACCACATGAGAAAGTCAGGTATCTTCTTGTGTTTAAAAAAAAAAATAAAATTCTTCCATTAGTATCATTACCATATTCATCCAAGAGTTGGATGAGTGAAGCTTTCTACCCTCAGACTATCCCCTCCACAGGAGATAACGTAATTCCACAGTTATGTAATTAGCACCTTAATTGTGATAAAGCAGTTCACTCTGGAATATATTTTTGATCCACCCATTTAGAAAAGTAAATCTCTGCCTTTCCTTTTAAAAATCCCAAATAGTAGAAGATTGCCCCATTATTACCTGAGAATTTCCCTCCACTATAAGCCTGACAAAACTAGATTTCTATAAGCATTTAACTGTACTTTTTTTTTTTTTTACAGGAGGTGCTGTCAGTACAACTGGAGGATGTTTTCTGTTGGTTAACAGTGTGTGCGTACACAGGAATCACAGCCAGTGTAGTTCTGGTACAGTACAAGTTCAGCTGAAACAACTTCTTCAATTACTCAACACCCCACTGCTGGACAGTAGTTTCACACCTACATACAGTGAACACTAACATATCCCTTTGGTACTCTGCCATGTAGTTGCCCTGAAGAAAAGCAACTCCAGTTGCTATAGTCTATTCCTTCTCTATCTTCCTCCTTCAAGTTAAACCCAATTAAGTGTACAAACCAGCAGCATAGAGTAACGAGTAGAAAATTCCCTGAGTTAGTATGAAAGAGTTACTTTAAACATAAAAAGGATAGGGAGGACAAAGAAGCAAAAAAGATAGTGTCTATCCCATGAGGTATTTGAAACTTAAAAATTAGCCAAAATATCAGTTAACTCAAATGCCTTAGCATAAAGCAATTATCCAACACAAGTGCTGAAAAAGGGGCACGATTATGGAATTAGCCAGATCAGATTTGTTTCTTCCTGTGGTCCCCAGGTATCTGGGGAAGTCTAGCATTCAGTGGATTCTTAAGTTTCAGTAAATTTAAAGTTAAGTGTTAATACTGTATGGTGGTATTACATAAATGTCTTCAAAATAATACTGCATATCTCCTTCATTAAAAGGCAAATCTGTAATTACTCCATTGCTGTTTTTCTTTTGACTAGTATTTCAAAGATGTGTGTTAAAAGCACAGAGTATTCTGAGTGCCAGAGAAAGAACTTACTACCTCCAGGTATACACATTCTTTTTAGAGGGTGTTCTGTGTGCTTATTTTTGTAGTCTGTATTTGAGCTATGGTACTGGTTGCAAACCCAGTTGCTTTTTTTTTTTTCCCTGGAAATACACTTTTTATTCCATTTGTTGTCCCCAAAACTTTTCTGGGGTTTAATTAAAAAAAAAAAACAAACCCCAAACACAAAAAAACCCACAACCCCAACCAAAAAAACCCCAAACCAGTTCCCCTTAACATAACTTTCCACCCCAAACAAACAAGCACAAAACTATTTTGTACTTATCACCTCTCAAAGCAGGGAGTAATACAGGAATATCGTCCATTCACTTGGTAACTCCGGTTGTAGGAGACACTGATACATGGCTTCACTTCTAGCGGAACAGCCAGTGACATTGCAGCACCAGTCTGTACATGGCCTCGAGCCTGAACACTGCTAGACTGTAAGGCAGCAGGGCAAGTCTGAAGTGGGTAAGATGCTGTATGATTAGATGATAGTATCTGTTGACAGTTTTGCTGCTGTGAGGTCTGATGGTGATACTGTAATGAAGACTGATGAGCTTGGAGATACTGTGGTACATGCTGTTGAGTATTAGTCTGCTGGGGAGTTGGAGCTGGGGTCTGAAATCCAGTATGTTGGGCAGACTGAGTATGTTGTACTTTTTGCTTGTTTGCTTCCTTCACATCATTATCATGTGCACTAAAAAAATTGAGAAGACAGAATACATTAAAATAGCTTAAAATAATTTGATCTCTTCTGGGTTAAATTTTTAAGAGCACTAAAAAATGGTGCAATTATATGAAAGCTTTAAAAACAAGGAAGAGAAAGTAATTCTAGGTTAGCCTTTAAAAACAGATATCTAAGGTTTTAAAATCTGTTTCTTTAGGATGCAGTTTATTTTCAATATTTCAGTTCACTGCATAGCAATGCAAAATGCAGATAAATGCCAAGTATAATACAAATAATACAGCAGTATCTAAAATTACCAGTGCAATAAAGTCTGCTACTGTCCCACAATGAAGTGCTGGATTACCAGAACCTGAAATTAAAACTTAATTGTTGCTTCTACCTCATTTAAATTGGGTAACAGGGTATAGAGGTTTTAAAGACATGATATCAGAGAGGTTTTAAAGATCTGCATTACAGTACTTAAAGATCATATGTATATTGATAATGGATTCTGTTCTGAGGAGTGGAAATGCTTTTTTGTTTTAATTCCTCCACCTTTTTTCTAGCCCACCCAGTACTTATGTTAGACAGTTTAGCTCACCTGAATTCCCTTTGATTCTGAAATGTATTTAGACATACTCTTGCTCTTAAGCTGCAGTTAAGCAGGTGCTACCTACACACTTCAGTCAGGACTAAAATCATAAGTTTTTGGTACTGCCTATGCAGGTGAGATCTCTTGAAGACAGCCAGGATCAAACCCCTCACCAATTTTTCCTAGAAGATTGGTAACTTTTATGGTGCACTGTAAAGATGACTGAAAGGCTTCACCCCCCATGCCCCAGGTGTTCCAGAGCCAAAATGAAAACATTTCCATAACAGCACTTGCGTGCTTTACATTAGTGAAGCCCAAAGAGGCCATCAGGAATGATAATGTCACACTTGGAAGGTGTGATTCTTCCAGATACAGCTGTTCCTGTGTTTCTATGGAACACAACTGTGTTTAGATCTGGGCAAGAGCAAACTTCGGTAAGAGGAAAGCAGTTACAAGTTTTGATCTTAAAGTTTAGAATAAAGAACTGATTGTGTAACATCCCTTCTCAATAAGGGTCACTTGGCACTTGTTGGCATTTTTATCTCATGCCAGCTGTATCTCTCTACTGTAGTACAAAAATGGATACATCAAAAATAGCTACAACCTGCTTGTCATTTCCTCTCTCCAAAGATGGCCACTCAATCTGCATGTTTGATCCATAACCTCTTTAGAGCATCCCTTGAACTTCCAAGGCATAAAGTAGGAGCTTCTGTGCCTTCAGTACTCTTCACTATCTCTTTTTGCTCTCTGAACAGACTACAGAAATTTGGAACAAGCTATTTAACAGATTGTCAAAGCACGACAGAAGATGTTCAGTGGAAATGCAAGACTGAGGTTTGTTTGTTTCAAAAAAACAGGAAAGAGGTTAGATTTGGTAAGATTTTCTTTTTGTAAAGACCAAAACAAGTTACTACCTAACAATATTACCTAAGTATTTTTAGAACAGAAAAAAAGGAAATTCAAAAAGAAATCTACTTTCAGTGCTAACAGCAAGTAAGCATACTAAGAGATGCAGAAATGGGCTTAAAAAAAAGAAAGTTGCTGTTGTTAAAGGCTGGAACAGGCTGCCCAGGGGGGTTGTGGAGTCTCCCTCTCTGGAGATATTCAAAACCCGCCTGGATGCGTTCCTGTGTGATCTGGTCTAGGTGATCCTGCTCTGGCAGGGGGGTTGAACTAGATGATCTTTCGAGGTCCCTTACAGCCCTTGACATTCTGTGATTCTGTTAACTTACATTAATAGTCGCTCAATACATGGCACTAGAAAATCCCAGGAGTATGCAGTAAGATGATGCAGTCGGGTAGGCCACGTTGGCGAGAGATGCAAGATAATCCTTGAAGAAGCTACACACGCAGTAGCAACTAAAGAAGGGGCATAATTTAAAAATGCATGATCTAGAAAGAAGGAGTAAGAAAATTGTTAAGTTAGACATTGTCTGTCAAGACAACAAAGGAATCATTACCTGAATTATGTAACTCACCTTGCAGTGATACTTCCAGAAAGTAATCAGCATATTTTGCCATATATAACTTAGTCTTCTCTAAGCAAACCATTGGCCAGCCATCATGAAGATCAGTCTCATGGACAGCAATAGAAAGATAATAGTCGATGAAATGAGCAGCAGTTGGGAGGCACAAATTCCACTGAAATGTTTCTAGCAACAACAACTCCATATGAAGCAAATTCTGTTTTGTTAGTACCAGATTCATGTTAGTCATACAACCCAAGCTGTTCAACTGTTCAAGTTTGGGAACACTGTCTTCTTTTTCTTCAAATTTACCTTCAGGTGAACAGAAAGGGGAGGGGAAAAAAAGGTTCAGAATAAGTGAACTATGAACTATAAAACAGATTGTATCTTATGTCTGTCTGGATGATATTTCAATTCTACTATGTTAAAAAAGCTTGAAACTTTCCTGCAGATGCAACACTCAAATGGAAGATGTCAGAGAAAAAAAAAAGGGGGGGGCAGGGGGGAGGTGGGGAATGTACTATAAAAGGGCTAAATTTCAGCAGATAATGTCAAACACTGTGCAGGATACTGTGGAGTGCCATGTTTCCTGTTGGTTTCCCACCTATGCACACAGAAGCCAGTTGCTAGGAGCAGAATCTGCATTAGGACATCACTGGCACTGCATGGGCAAGTTTTTGTCACCAAATTGTTGTATAATGTATCCCCATCATCAATGAAATGCCACTGTGATATGACTTGGCACACACAACACAGCATTTGGCTTTAACTGCCCTCCTCCCCCCCCACACCCTTTTAGTTTCTAAAACTCTAATATTAGAGGACAGCTTGAGCTCTAGCCAGTGTGGCTGCTTTTAATACCTGTTGTGGTATGCACAGGTTTAGATTTGATAGCTGGTGAGCTGCTCCAGCAGTTCAGACAAGTGGATTTCAGCGATGTGCATCTGAAAACCCACACTGACATATATACTGTTTCAACTCTAATGCTGCTAACAGCTTCAACTTCCCTTGAACTTTAACTTGTCAGGCCTGAAGCAATAATGGGTGTGTAAAACACCCGTTAATAAGAGAAACAAGTGTCACATTTCCATACAGTTTACCGCACGGTTGTGATATTTCAATTTCATTGCAAATTCTTTCCATCTTACACTCTACTCAGTACTACATGATACGTTGTAAATGCAGATTTTTAGAGCATTTTGTAGAACTGAATGTACTAGCATTTGCTTTTTTTTTTTTCCCCAACAGTGGAGATACTTATACAGGACTTAATCCAACACCATTCCCAGTCTGTTAGTTTTTGCTTCCCATACTCCAGTAATTATAGAAATAAGAGAAATTATGTGACTCCTAAAGCTTTTATTACTTTTATAACCGTATCAGATATATCACAGTGTGACGTGCCCAACTTGTTGTACTGCTGTTTAAACTGCTTGTTTAAGCCAGAAAGGGCAAAAGTTTAGAACAGCATTCTGGTTTGTGCTTTCTGATCCAATTCATATACTTACTTCTCAGAACAGTGAGTACTCCAGGCTTTCAGAGCTCTACTTGCAGCTTGCCATAAAAACATGGCAGATGTGATTTTTATTTTTTTTTTTTAAATAATTCTCTTTAGAACATGAAATTAATTTCAAAATCTGGCATTAGTTCAAAGCCAATGCATTTTCCTAAATGGATTACACTGGTTTCTAGATGCAAAATTTTCATAATCAGCACCTCATCCTTTGCCAAGAGAAGACTGCTAGCTGGTGGCATCCAGTCAAAGTTTACCTCCAGAAGAATCTGCAATAATCCTTTTCTTGTTTAACTGTTCTGATGAATAGATGTATTGGTGGAGATGGGGGATGCAATGAAAGGAAGTGGTATACCAGAAAGAGCCAACACCTCAGTGCCAGATCTGGTTTTCTAGAAGAGTGCCTAGAGCTGCAATATTATATATCTTACTTGAGAAAAATCAAAATAGATTCAGATAAACAGATCAGCAGAAACTGAACCAACAGTTAGTCGTGCTGCCGGGACCTGTTTCTCTGAATCTCTTGGTTTAAGTGCCAGCAGGTATCCCAGCAAGCTACACCCATATTTCTTTGGGGACATCTAAAAGAAGTCCACAGATGTTTAAAGGTGGATAGATACCACAAGAATCTAGCCAACATAAGCAGCACAGTTCATAATAACTGTAATTAATTCTGTCTTCAGAGTACTGTGCATTCACCAATATATTTCACCAGCATTACATTTTGTATGTGATGATAGAGGATTTATGCTAGCCTTAGCTTGCTTGAAGAACATTGCAATTTATGAAATCTGAAGTATTCCATGACCACACAGCACCACCAGCAGAGTGCAGTGCAGCTACCTATGGTTTATTCAATTTCTTCCCTTATCACAGGTTATGCAAATTTCTTATTTCCAGGATGGGATCTACCTATTTTGAAACATCTTTAGAAAGACAATCTTTCTATTCCTACAACAAAGCTCTGGAAGTTCACCTTGGAATAATTTGTTTACAAGTATAAACATTCGGTTTTAATCACAGTTTTGTTGTCCGCTCTTCCACCCCCCATGCCCCCCCTAGAACCACCCCCCATGGCCCACCTACACCACCCCTCGATGGTCCACCTAGACCATCCTCCATGGGTCACCTAGAGCATCCTCCATGGGTCA
>JANIJG010012306.1:9958-35804 GCA_024611175.1 Megaceryle torquata
ACATGAGGAGGAACTTCTTTACTGTAAGGGTCACAGAGCACTGGAACGGGCTCCCCAGAGAGGCTGTGGAGTCTCCTCCTCTGGAGATTTTCAAAACCTGCCTGGCTGTGTTCCTGTGTGACCTGTGCTGGATTGTATGGTTCTGCTCTGGCAGGGGGGTTGGACTCAAAGATTTTCAAGGTCCCTTCCAACCCCTGACACCCTCTGATACATGTGTGATGTTGGATCCCAAGAACAAGCTGTATTTGCAGTTACCTGATGGGGAGAATGCTGATGCTGAGCAGTGGAGCACATTTTTCCATTACTTGTTTGTGGTTGGACTGTTAGCATATATGCTTTAGGTTTTTAAAGAAGTGTGTTAGTGAGGAGGAAAGGAGGAGTGTTTGTAATAAACGTACTTAGGAATCTGTAGTACAGGTACCTGTTTTGTTGACTTTGGTGGAAACAAACAGACCCGAAATGGTTTAAAATGCTTTCAAAGCTCTAGAATGGTAATATTTTTTGGTTTGTTATACATATGAGTTAAATGGCAGAGTCGAAGGGACTGTGTGTCACTGTTGTATTCCTAAATAAAGCACATAGCCACTGATGGCAGCTTTGCAATCTGTAGCATTTCAATATTGATATTTTTGGAGGTTGCTAGCTGCTGTACGTAACTATACCTCAGCCATTCAGCTACTGAAGCCATCCTTTCCAGCCGTAGGTTCAGATGGTTCCCTGGAAGGTCTGAGATTTATCAGATTTTTCTAATGGCAGGCCTCATAAGTCAGACTGGAAGAACTCAAATAGCATATGAGTCAAAGCATCAACAGCTTTAAAATGTCACAAATGGGACAGCTGGTCTTGCTAAAGGAAGGGGTGCTAACTTTGGGACAAGTGTTGTTTTAAAATGAGCAGAAAGGGTCAGATTTAATAAAAAATAAAGGAGAAAAAAAATCCCTTAAGGGTGTTATGAAATAAACTGTGAAGGTTTTGCTGGTTTTGAACGTGACAGTATTCAAATTTTGTTAACAAATTGCATTTACAGATCTTACACAACTGAAAATCTGGTAGACATGCTTATTTGTTTGATGTTGCATGAAGGAAGAGAAATTAAGCACAGCATCTAATAAATAACTGCATCTATTTTCAATCTGACTGTTGAATGCATGCACAAGAATCAAAGTGCAGTTCTGCTTTTAGCTTATTTGTGTCTGCTTATGCTATTTCATACACCGAACACAGCATTTTATTGGCTTTTCCTATATTTCTAGTGAAATGTTTTGATGCCCTGCAATTTGTAAGCTATACTAGCTGTCAGAGAGGGCACGTAGTCCAAGCCCCTTCTTATCCTGTGCATTATGAAATCTGATACACAGACTTACTAGTGGCAAGAGATAAAAACAGCAAACAGATCAAACAGTCCCCAGCTAAGAAATGACCTTAACAGTGTATTGGCAGCCATCATTAAGGACTTGGAGACCTACGTGGATTAGTTCTGGAGCCCTTTGTATCTCAGATTTCTGCCCTCTAGGTTGATCTGTAAACCATGCTGAAAATTTCACGCCTCTGACAGCAGTGATGAATGGGTGGCCTTAATTTCCTGAGAAGAGTGTTACTTGGTTAAGACTGAAAAAAAAGTATGATTTTTTCAGTCATATAAAAAAGTTGTAATAAAATATGAAATTGGGGCTATGCTGGAATGGATGGTGACTTACTGTTCACCAATTCTGGAGATATTTATAACATGGGCAGTTTTACTGTTGCTGGATAATTGTGTAAAAAGAAATGTTACTTGGAAAAGTGGAAATGTAAGTATCTAGAAATGTTCTGTGTCTTTAAACGTTTTTCATTTTCTATTTTACTACCTCCTTTTGTGCTCTTACAAAATTATACTTCTTTAAAAACATTATTTACCAGTTGCTCTTATTAGTGTCTTTGTTGAGATAAACACAACAAAAAGATGGAATTGGCAAAGGAAGAGTGCTGCTGTGGGTTCATGCCAGAAACTTTCTCTGCTTGTCTAGTTACAGCTCTATTCAGAAGCCAGCGTGGCTCTTTTGCAACTGAATAACCCTAAGGGTTTCCAAGAACTGAGCAAGCAAGCGAAGAAGAACATGACTATAGATGGAAAAGAACTGGTGCTTAATCCTGCTTATTTACTATGGGACCTCAGCTCTGTCAGTCAGGTAGGTAAATTCAGTTACAGCGTGTAAAAGTTGTCATATTTAAAAACTGCAAGTGGAGGCTAACTAGTCAATGATGAGGAACATGGGATTTCTTCCAGAAGCTTGGAGGTGTTAAGAATCCAGTGTTTATTATGTTGTAAGAAAACATCACAATAATACAGCCAAATTCTGAAATCCAGGAGGAAGTAGTTACACTATTTGATCCATTTAATTTTCATGTTCTCGAAGTGGAAAAAAAAAAAATTGCTCTCTGTACATGTTCTGATAAAGTTGTGTGCATCCAAGTCCTAATATTAACCAGCAGATAAGCAGGCTTCTTATGTGGGGGCTGGCTTTATTAACAAATGTGATTATCTCCTTCCCAGTATGTGTTAAGGCATTTTTTGCTTTGCAGCATCTTATATGCTGAGCAGATGCTAATTATTTCTGGCAAAAAATTTGAAGGCCTAAATTGCAGTTGTCTGCAAGGAGGTCTACTCTGAATATTTTTTAATACCAATCAAGGATGTTTGGTTTACCAACAGGAAATGAAGTGTCTGTTTCAAGAGAAGATCTTCTAAATCTTGCGTGGTTTTTTTTTTTTTTTTTTTCTTCTGCTGGAGTTTTTTACAGTAAATGTTGAGTGGCCTGGGTAAAGTAAAAAGTAAAGTTTGTCATCTGTCCTTACATTCTGTGAAGCTGGCTTTTGGGGAACTTTTCCTTGTTAATGCAAACCTTGAACCCAAACTTTTTTACTTCCCCATGGTGAAATTCTGCATTATTTTGTAAATGGGTACCTAGCCAATGGATCCTGGTGTTGCTGAATTGTTTTCAGTTATCTTTTTGAGACTGTGTAAGCTGTATACATGTTGGAAAAGATTTGCTTACAGTGTGTAGAATCTGCAGTCAAAACAGTAATTATTAAATATTTAAATTTTTGAGTTTCCTGCTTCAGGTGGGTGTACTTCTAGAAATGTTCCTTTTAGGCAGCCTAAAGAGCCTAAGAAGAGGTCATTATGTTCTTATAAATGGGAAAGGAAACATATGTTGCAGTGTCATGTAACCTAACTTTTTTACTTACCTGCTGAGTTTCTAATTAAAGCATTGTACTTCTAAAATAAAAAAAGAAACCTTATGGAAACTTGTAGTGCATATTAGGCTAAGTTTTGTTGATTTTTTTTTCCCCTGCTTAAATTCTTTAGAATAAAAGAGCAGAGATTATTGAAGAGCTGCTGTTTCAGAACACTTCCAGTGTATCTGTATTAGGTGACATGTATATACAGCTTATGATGCAATGTACTTGGAAGGCCCTAGCCTCTTAAACTAGATTTCTGAAAGGTGATGTTACTCATCTGAAATACAGCTTGGCTTTTCGTGAAGATCAGGAAATAATTGAGACTAGTAATCTGGGAAAACAGGAGGCTGTGGGGTGGGTTGTTTGTTTTTGTTTGTGTTTGGGGGTTTTTTGTGGTTTTGTTTTGGTGATGTGTTGGGTTTTTTTGTTGTTGTCGTTGTTTTGGGGTTGTTTGGTTTGGTTTTCGTTTGCGGTTTGTTTTGTTTTGGTCTTTTTCCTGGTGCTATTTCTTCAGGAGCTGGGATCACACAAGGCATGGTCATTACAGTGTGGTTAGCAGACATCCTAATGATACCAGGTGGTCAACCAAGTCATCAGTGTCAGAAGACTGTATTGTTCACCTTGATAATTCAGAAGATTATGATCCTTTAGAAGAATAATGGTATTTGATCAATGCACTTTGAATGTTTAAGTCCTCAAATGCTTAGGCATGGTAAACTAAAGCACACTATTGTTACCTAGCTGGATTAGAACTTGAACGTTCTATTTAAAATCTAAGAAAGGATTTTTTTCCTTTTATAGTCTAAACAGGATGAGGATATTTCTGCCAGCCGTTTTGAAGATAACGAAGAGCTGAGATACTCATTACGATCAATAGAGAGGCATGCCCCTTGGGTACGACACATTTTCATCGTCACTAATGGGCAGATTCCTTCATGGCTTAACTTGGATAATCCTCGGATAACTATAGTCACACATCAGGTAAAACCCAAACAAACAAAAATACCAGCATGCAAGTACCACTAGTAAAGTATCTGTGTTTAGTTTTAAATGGAGTTATCCCCTTCCAGCTAAAGGCTGCATTTATTTGGAGGGTAGAAGTGACTACCTCTTCCCCATCTCATCCAGTTTTACTAAAGCTCAGTATGTCTTTGCATTTTGACTAAGCAGATAGCTGAATATATATCAAGCCTTCATTTAGTCCAATTTTCCAAATAGTGAAGCTTCAGCAAACATATACCCCTGTCTGATTTCCTTATGAAGTCTATTGATAAAAACCTAGGGAGAAGCAGATGTAATCTGAATCCATAAATAACTCTCAGAATCAGTAATAACCTAATAAGCTTGTGTTGAGACAGGATGGATTTCAATTACTGGAACTAAGAAGATGGCTAAAAAAAAAAAAGTAGCTATGCATTCTAAAAATCTAACTGAAAAAGAGAAAGGGAATCCTTCAAACTTCCTGAATAAATGAAACAAAAATACTCTAGTAGCTTCTTGATACCAATTTGGGAGTAAGTGATAAGAAGATACTAATTTAACTTGTGTTGCTTGTGAAGTTACTTGAAAGGGATGGGAGGATCATGAGTTTTGGATGCTGGCGCAGGTTCAACTTGCTTGTAATTTTATGCAGCCTGTACTGCATGAGAAGTATAAAGATTTGTATGCTGGGCCTGATCCCAGCATCCAGTGAAAGAAGAGGTTTTGTGTCTTTGCATTGAACCAAGTGCAGTTTCTTAGATAAGCAGCAGACTTTGAAAGGGTTTTGTGTGGGATAAATGAGACAGCAAAGTGTGTGTTTTACTGCTAAAATAAATTCACTTTTTTGTCTTCAACATCTTTCCTTGTTCTTGATAAAACTTTTTTAAAAGTATTAAATATATCTGGTGTGCCTGACCTTCTATAGTTCTGGTGTTTGTTTATTTATAAACAAACTGTTTTGGGTTGTTGGGGATTTTTTGCTTTAGGAAATATTTCAGAATGTGAGTCACTTGCCTACCTTCAGTTCACCGGCTATTGAAAGTCACATTCATCGTATCAGTGGCCTCTCTCAGAAGTTTATATATCTCAATGATGATGTTATGTTTGGGAAGGATGTTTGGCCTGATGATTTTTACAGTCACTCTAAAGGTCAAAAGGTAAGCCACTATGAAAGGATTTTTTTATGAGAAGCAGATATAAAGCTTTTCTATGCTGATACAATAGAAATCAAAGAAATACTATTTTGAAAGGGAGAGCAAATATAAGATTTCCCTTCACTTCCTGCTCCCTTTTACTTCTAAAGGTTCGTTATTCCTAACACAAGACAATTATTAGCAAAGGTGCAGGGTGGGGAGGGCTCTGCTTTTGTATGTGTGCTGTGTTGACATTTCAGTTGCAGACTGATTTTCTGCAGTATAATAGTTCATCTGTCAGGCTTCATACTTTAGTTTCAGTGCCATTCTCTAATTCTTCCACTTTAGTCTTACCAGTGCTCCAACAGAATGTGGTATTTGGCAGCTGTCAGTCTTCCCTCCCTTATAAGTTCTTTTTGTTTTGTGGGAAACACTCAAAACAGCCTTTGAACACTGAGAACAGATGACATTCAATCTGGTTTAATATTAAAAATTTACCAGTAATTATTTTGGTTCCAGACACCCGTAATATCTTTGCCCATTCTATATATAATCATATATATAATTATTTACTAAAATATATATTGTTGCACGTTCACAAGCATCAAGAAATGTAGGCTTTCAACAGACCTATTACCAACAACTGAGGTTAAGCAAGGAAAGCAGGCGGAGGAAATGTTAGCAGTAGGCACTGACAAAGACTGGTTGCCAGCAGAATTTTTATTCGTGAGCTTGATCTACAAGAGCAAAATAGAACAAAAAGATGAAGATTTCTATTCATTATTTATGTTAAAGCAGTGAGTACTCAAGATACTAGAAACCACTGAAATAAACGTTTCACACGGGTAGATGTGCACACTTGTGCACACACAGGAGGATTGTGCAAAATCATTTTAAGCTAACCTAAAATTTACTGTTTCAGTACTTGAGACATTAGGAGGCTTTTAGTTGTTTTAAATCTTCAAGGCTGTAGGTGTATAATTGCAAGACTAAATTATTAGTGCGATTCTATTGTTCTTCAGGTATTCTGTCCAGTTATGATGAAGTCAGCTTAGGTGCAATGTTGTTAGTGATAACCTGATCAGAAAGCGTTTCAGTAGGAAACATGCTGCTAAAACCTTGAAACAGTAAGGCCTAAAGGAAAATGCATGTGGTTTTTAAAGCCTCTCCATTTGAAAATGCACACACCCACACAGGTTTTTTTTTAATCTTGGCAATTCTTAGAATTATATAAGTCATTGAGGATCAGATGCTTCAGGGATTATGTTCAACATGTGCTGCTTATCTTATGACTCGTTAGTAATGAAGAAACATTTTGAGTCAGGAGACCAAGTGAACTGCAGAGCTATTTCAGAGTTTAAGTTCCTCTATCTTATCTGATGAAAGAAAAAATACTAATTTTCATTGGAATATGGTTTGCAGAAGTAGATTTTGGAAGTCCTGCTTTCTACTTCTGGTCATTGCTGCCTTGCTGTATGGCCTTGAGAATTCTTTAGTTCTTTCTTCTGTTTGAAAAGGATAACATATAATTGACAGGTCAAGGGTTTAAATGTTGTTTGTAAAGCTTGGTGAATACTTAAGGCACTATATGCAGGAAGCCATCATTTTAAGTCTCTGTATTCCAAGAAACAGGCTCAGCTTTTATTTGCCAGCCCTTGTCTCAGAGTGTAATGTTGTTCCAGGTTTACTTGACTTGGCCCGTGCCAAACTGTGCTGAGGGATGTCCTGGCTCATGGATTAAAGATGGTTACTGCGATAAAGCCTGTAATAACTCGGCATGTGATTGGGATGGAGGTGATTGCATTGGTAAGAGCAATATTACATTTAGAAAAGTGAACTGTTTAGTTTTTCTTACAAGATTAATTCTACGGTTTGTCATTCTCTATAACTACAAAAATTGCCTCATTTAATAATAATAATAATTAAAAAGTTGGCTTGCAGATAAACTTATTTCTTGAAAAAATACAAATTTCTATTGAAAATGACAGCAAATAGGGCATAGAAAATCATTTGGGTACAAAACTTGACTAGCTGAAAAGAAGTGCTTTGAAATTCTAATTAATATTATTATTATGTATTATTGTATAATATATACACAATGTTATGTATTATATGGACTAAGAATCCAAATAACAGAACTGTGAAGCTGCATCATTAGTTTCTAGATGGAATTTTCAGGACTGCAGGGTAGGAAAATGAAGTGGTACTTTCAGATTGAAGTAGTGATACCACTCTAAGGGTCTGTAAAGTCAAGACTCTGAGCATGAGAGTAGTCAATCAGTTTTCTGCCTGCCTTTCTGAAGTTAGGACAAAATATGTTGGACTTTCTGTTGCAATTTTAAGTCGCTTCCTAAACTTCTGTATTGAGCTTGTGCACACTATAGATTTTTACACTAACTCATAGAGGTCTAGTTAGCATTTGCCCCCTTTTACTTTCACTGGTGATAAATAAGATTGTCAACTCTTCGGTCTAGCTTCAACACTGTGGCTTAACATGTGCCTTTCTTCAGAAACAAGGGTTTGAAATGACTGGGGTGGTTTTGTTTTACTTTTCTCTCCCTTTAGGTAACAGTGGGGGCAGTCGCTATGTTGCTGGTGGAGGTGGAATTGGAGGTATTGGGAATGGACCACCATGGCAGTTTGGTGCAGGAATAAGTGGTGTTTCATACTGTAACCAAGGCTGTGCTAATTCCTGGCTAGCAGACAAATTCTGTGATCAGGCCTGCAATGTCCTCTCCTGTGGATTTGATGCTGGTGACTGTGGTCAGGGTATGTAAGATACATTGCTAATAAAATTTCTGTAGGGATTCTCTTGAATTGCCTGACCATTTTGGTTCATCATTACTCACTGGGCTAAGATGCCCTGTACAGTTGTGGAGAAGAGCTGCTTGCGGCTGAATCAAAAAAGTTGTATTTTTCTCATTTTCACTAATTCAAACCTGAATCAATATTACATGCTACTTTGGACTGTTACCTATGGAGCATGGTTGGGGTGCTTGCTACTTTATGGAGCAGTAAGCATCAAACTTTTTCCCAAGAAGCTTACATTTTAAATGGAGAAACTAGGTTTTGCTATGCAAACAGTCTCTACCTGGATAAGGACAGCTGACTTGATGCCCATAATTGTTAAGCAATCTAAAGAACCTCTCTGGTGCTGACAGCATGAGTTCAAGCCTGGCTCTGGGCTCTTGCCAAAGGCTACTTTCCATCACCTGTGAAGTTTATTTTGATAGGAGAGACTACCAGGAATGAATAAAGAGATTGAGAGTGCTGTCTGCTATAGGCAGGGGAACAGAAATGTAAGATTTTGGCCTTTTTGGAAGAGTAGAGGCTCCCCTGCGTGACAGCCCAGACAAATGTGTTACTGGTATTTGTGTTGCTGGCAGGTTTCGTTCGTATGCGAGCTGACAGATAATCTGATATGGGAGGGTGAACTTCACTTCAGCCTATCTGATTTTGGAAGTCTCAAATCAAGACAGTGTAGCAGTGAAAACCAACTGTTGTAACATCAATCTACAAAAATGTGGCCAAAATGTAGGCATGTTACTTATGATATATAATTTTTGGTCACGTGTGATAATGAGCTACTTTGGCTCTTCAGGTAGAGACTGAAAAAGTGATTAATTATACTGGGTTTTAGTATTACCAGTGGAATGTCTGGCAGCTTGATATACCTGAGTATGTTCTAGTAAAGTCTTTATTAAATATAGGTGAGGAAGAACTGGAAGCTACAGTAACTGTTCTTTCACAAAGCTGTCTCCCTGCTAATAGAGTAATATCCAGCTGGGCATATGACATTTAAGAGACTGAAGGATAAGTGTCACACTGCAAATTGACAGAAATTTGCTCTGTTCTTGGTTGGTTTTTTTTCCCAGATCACTTTGAAGAGATGTACAAGGTGACGCTTCAGCTTAATCAGACCTACTATGTTATTCCCAAAGGTGAATGTCTGCCCTATTTCAGCTTCAGTGAAATAGCCAAGAAGGGAATTGAGGGTTCGTATAGTGATAATCCAATTATCCGACATGCTTCAGTAGCTAACAAATGGAAGACTATCCACCTCATAATGCATAGTGGCATGAATGCAACTGTTATCTATTTGAACCTTACATTTCTAAATAAAAATGACGAAGAGTTTAAAATGCAGTTAGCTGTTGAAGCTGATACTAGAGAGGAACCAAAACTCAACACAACTTCTACTGAAAAATCCCACTCTGATTTAAAAATTATAACTTCAATACCAGAAGCTGAAATGATATTTGAAGATATTCCTGAAGAAAAACGTTTTCCCAGAGTCAGGAGACATCGAAATAGCACAAAAGAGAGTATACATGAAGAGGTGATAATACCATTAGTAAATGTATCTCTCCTTCCTGAAGATGTTCAGCTAGCACTGCAGAACTTGAACTTAAAACTACTAAATGGTGATATCACTCAGAAAGGATTTAACCTATCCAAGGCTGCTCTCCTGAGACCTTTCCAGTTCTTAACTACAGTAAGGAGTATTACAGGCCTGGAAAAGAAGGGCGTGCACAATCATTTAGAAGATCAGAAGAACCATACCAGCTGGCAGAAGCCTTATAAAGATGTAACCAATGACAAAATAAAAACAGTAAAAGCAAATGAAGAGGTTCCTTCAAGGCTTACAGGAACAAAGGGCACTATTGTGGCAACAAAAACAAATAAACCCATTTATAAAGTAAAGCCTAAATCCACACTTCCCTCCCAAAGCATGGGAAATAAAAATGAAAGTCGAGAAAAAGTGTTGAATGCACTCATATTAAAGGAAACCCAGAAATCAAAGCATACTGGAGAAGACACACAGGGAATGGAAGGAGGAAAGAGGCGTGTGCAGGTGGACACAGCTGTAAGGGAGGGGCTAGTGGGAAGAAAATTACAGTCTTATGCTGGAAGTTACCAAGGCTTTTTGCCGTGGGAGAAAAAGAAGTATTTTCAGGACCTTCTTGATGTAAGTATCTTAATGTCATTGCTTCTTGGAATAGTTACATCTTTCTGTGTTGAGTGGAATCCTGTTAATAAGATCTATAAATTTGGAATGCCTGTCGCCTTTGAGGCAAATACTGAGAGTTTGGTTTTGTGGTTTGTTTGGTTTTTTTTTTTTTTTTTTAAAGCTTCTTTTGACTTGTCACACAAATTAATTTGCTTATGATCCGGGCTTCTTTTAGCTAGGTGGTAAAAGCTGAATTTCTGTTCCCTCTCTACTGTGCCTTTTTTGTCAAGTGTACTTTTTAGTCATTGTGTGTTGGCACAGTGATGTTAAAACATATATAGCACTACAACAGAGTAAATTTGTTTTGATTAAACAATTATTTATTTAATTTATTATTATTATTATTATGCAAATATGGATGCAGTTTATCAAAAAATAGATGTAAACAAGTAAATATATTGGTAAGTAATTGGGTTCTAAAAGTTAAATTGAAAGTCTGCCAACAAAACTGAATATCCAGACCATGTTAAGAAGACATGCAGGAAGCTTCCTCTGTTTCAAGCTGAAGCATTTTTGTCAGTTTTGAGAACTTCTAGAAGAGAAGACAGAGGCTGTGCTTTAAGCTGGTAGCAAATGCTTTGCACTACTCCAAATAGGAAAGGAGTTGTGTTTTTAGAAGACTACCTCTTTCTGTTTATCTGAGATTGGATATTTGCATGAGCAGTCTTTACATTCTTAGAATCTCAGTTTATCAAATGCTCACGAATAATCACCATAAAAGGCCATATTACAAATAAATCTGTTAGCAAACAGGGACTTCAGTGTGTGGAGGGTGGAGGTGTCAGCACAAATATTGACAAAGAACTACTTTTCCTCAAAGCACAAAGATTTTAAGCAAAAGGGTAAGTTACCTTTTGTCTTGTCTTTTTAAAGAGAAAACTAAGGAATGCGAAGAAAAATACTTAGAGCTTCTCTTCCGATTTTCAAGTAGTGTAAAGAATTGGTTGTTGGCTGAAATGTCATTTTTCCTGTGTGTTAAATGATTCTGGTCTTTTTCAGTAATATAACCTTGATTTATGCCTGTCCTGCTGTTTAGGAAGAAGAGTCGTTACTCAAACAGATGTCATACTTTACTGATGGTAAACATTTTGGAAGGCAGCTGAAAGATACATTTGCTGATTCCCTTCGATACGTAAATAAGCTTTTAAACAGCAAATTTGGATTTACATCTCGTAAAGTCCCTGCTCATATGCCTCACATGATTGACCGCACGGTTATGCAAGAGCTACAGGATATGTGAGTAGCTTTGTTTGGAATATGTAAAACTGTAGGTAATTCTGCTTTTCTGCTGATACTTTGCTGTAGTAATTGTAGTGTTGATGGCTACTCATGAAATTTATATTTTGAAAAAGGAAATGGGGAATTCTTTACAACATGATAGCTGTGCTGAAATAAGGAGAATTTTGAGGACCTTTAAAAATTCTAGATGAGAATTTTTTTAGGTAAGGAATGTTTTACTTTAAGGAACTGGAGTACTAAATTAGTTTACATTCTTATATAGGTTTCCTGAGGAGTTTGACAAGACATCATTTCACAAAGTGCGGCACTCAGAAGATATGCAGTTTGCTTTTTCCTATTTCTACTATCTTATGAGTGCAGTCCAGCCACTGAACATTTCTCAGATCTTTGATGAGGTTGATACAGACCAGTCAGGCATTTTGTCTGACCGAGAGATTCGCACGTTGGCCACGAGAATTCATGAACTACCATTGAGTTTGCAGGTACTCTTTCCTTACCAGTTCTTTCCTTACAGTCCAAAACTGTTAAAGTCAAATCTTTTTCTCCTTGCTTGTAGCATCCGTAACATTTGGCAATTCTTAAAATTTTACTTAGCAGAACACTGTGTTCTGTTCTCTTTGTCATCGTTCTATGGATTCAACAATTAAATTGAGTTCCAGCAGCATCAGAAAAATGGATCACTGTTGTCCAAGTTCAAGAAAGCAGTTTATCTGAGTTTGTCCTTAGAAAAGATGTTCACTGGTAAAAGCCATTGTGAAGAGTGGGAGTCCGCTGTGCTTACTCTTGTTTTTGCATGTAGTAAATGACACTTCTTGCCCTGAGGAATGTGTGGCCTAAAGAAAGAATGGAGGAAATGGGTGGTAAAGAAGTCATACTAGGAAATACTATGACTATATGTGATGACTCAGACTTCTGTTTTTCTATGAACCTGAAAAACTGAGACATAATCTTTGTAGGACTTACAGTCAGAAAAAGTTGTTGAGAGTAGTGTGTACTTATTCCTTTCTGTAAAGCAGAAATAGTGGGTGCAAACCAATGCAATAATTTGTTCTTGAAAGGTCACACAAAATCACTGGCATAGTTGGAACACAGCCCTGCTTTAGTGTGTTGCTGGCCTTTGTACCTTTATCCAAAAATCTTCTTCCTGTCCTTTCAGATTAATTTTCTGTTTGTTTGTTTGATTTGGGATTTAATGTCGCTTCTAGTTTGGGAATTCTCTACTGTCCTGACATCATGAGTAAAGGCGTGGGTTTGATTTTAAATGAAAAATTACATTGTTGTGCTTTAACTGGTCTCAATTCAACTGTGCACTGAGCATTTGCTTTACTTTAGGTGTATGGGGAGTCCTACTGACTTCAGCAGTTTCTGACTTGGGGTCTGCTGAATATTTTCTTTTTCCAACAGCAGCATAGAAATGTTATATAGATAACTAAATATGTCTGTGCATCCTGGATTTTTAGAACTATTATCAGTGATAAAATGGGATTATCTTTTCTTCTTCTCTTCCCGTTAGGATTTAACGGGTCTAGAACAAATGCTAATAAATTGCTCTAAAGCTCTTCCTGCCAACATCACTCAGATCCATGTCATTCCACCGACTCAGGAAGCATATTATGATCCCAATCTGGTAAGAAACAGATTTAAAAATACTTGGTTTATTTCCTGAGAGTGCATTTACTGTGCTTGAAAAGCTGGGCTTGATGTCTAGAAGGAAAGTATTTACAAAAACTTTTACTTGCGTGTACCTGAAGTGTTACAAAATTTAAATTTTACAAGCTACTTCCTAACCTTTAAATCCCTTCATTTTCTTCAAGAACAGAGAAAAGCTGAGCTTCAGAATGTTGTTATATATGGGATTTTAAAAGTTGTCATCATTAGGACAGTTCACTTCTGTGAACCAAAATTATGGCCCAGTACCTCTCTGACTAGAACTTTGATAAACCTCTAGCTGACTTACAACCTGTCTATTTAAAAACAAAACAAAACCCACTAAACCATCAGATGAACATCTTTGGAATAATTCTTCCTACTTTGAAGGCTTCAGATTTAACTCATTTTAAACATCCAATGTTGGGCTGATGGGAGCTTTATGAAGTTTAGCAACAAGTGCAAAATTCTGCACCTGAGAAGGAACAGCTCCATGCACCAGTATTATGCCAGGGGCTACTCAGCTGGAAAACAAGCTTAGCAGAAGAGGATGTGGGAGTCCTGGTGGACATAATGTTGAACATGAACCAGCAGTTTACCACCACGAAGAAGTCTAATGGTATCTCACGTTGCATTAGACAAAGTGTTGTTGAGGGATGTGACCCTTCCCTTCTACTCAGCACTGGCAAGACCACACCTGGAGTGCAGGCTCCTCAGTACAAGGGGCACGTGGATGTACTGGATGTAGTCCAGTGAAGGGCCACGAAGGTGATGAAGACACTGGAGCATTTCTCTTGTGAGTGAAGACAGAGCTGGGACTGTTTACTTTAAAGAGGAGTATCTCACCGATGGATATAAATATCTGAAGGGACGGCGCAACGAACATGGGGCCAGCCTCTTCTCGGTGGTGCCAAGTGACAAGACATGAGGTAGAGACTGAAAACACAGGTGATTCCCTCTGAGCATTGTGAAACACTCTATAACTGTGAGGGTTGCCAAGCACTGGTGCAGGTTGCTCATTTGCGGGCAGTCTCTATCCTTGGATTCAAAAGCCATCTGGACATAGTCCTTAGGAACTGGCAAGACATGACCCTGCATGAGCAGGTTTGGACCAGATATGCTCCTGGGGATCTTCCAACCTAAAGGAGGGTGTGATCCTGTGAAAATTGAAGTCCTGGGACTAGATTGGGATCAGCAGTGCTCTTCTGCAACCCAAAACATGCAAATCATAGTAGAGAAATGTATAGTGTATGTATAGATAAATGTATACACACTGACTATTTTTCTGGTTTCCTTTTTTTTCTGGACATCTATCGTGCCTTGTATTCTTATCAGATTAGATATTTTATCAGATTAGATCAGATGAGATTAAATATTTTCCCTAAGTTTGAATTCCAGCAAAGCTCTATACAAAACCTGTTTTGAAGAAATGGAAGTGTGGAGTTGAGAACCCTGCACAGTCTGAGGACATTATATCCAGTACAGCTTCTTTATTACTCTCAATTCAGTCTGTAGAATTCTGTGAAGTAAATTTTCCAAGCATAGTAGTAAAGGATGTCTGCCATGAATATGTTTTAAGATGGTGTTAAAAATGTCTTGGTGGTTGGGAACAATGTCAAATTACTTCAATCTTTTTGGAGAGTCAGTAAAATATTACTAATCTAAGCAGTAATGCCTAATGTACTAATCCTATCAGTCAGGTCAAATAATGACAGAAGTAGCATTTATGTTTAGCACGGACGCATTCTTGTTTTTCACTTCTGTTGTCTACAACAGCCAAATTTCTTGGACTAAATCTCTTACCAGAAAAATATCCCTTGAGAACAGTGATTTTATTTCCCTGAATTGTTTCAATGTAAATTGTGATAGAATTAGCACCTCATGTATCAGCTGTTCTGCAGTTTGTCTGGCCTGTGATGCTGGTGGCCTCTATCAGATGAATGTCAAAGACAGCTGTCAAATGAGCTACAATATAATCTGTATTTTTCATATAGTATTTGTATGCAGAGGGAGTAGTGATCTTTACACACAGGTATTTTTTTATTGTTTTTACCCTCAACAGTTACCAAGAAACTATTGCTTTTCATTGCAGGAGAGCAAAGTGTACACAGGCCTTTCTAGCTATAAAAGAAGTTTTCTACAAAGTACATCTTTATACCAGACTCTGCAATTTTCAGTAACCTATAATCTAAACAATTTTTTCTCCCAGCCTCCAGTAACAAAAAACCTTGTGACTAATTGCAAACCTGTGACTGACAGAATTCGTAAGGCATACAAGGACAAAAACAAATACAGGTATGTTGTTACAGCTCTGTGAAGAACCATCCAAGGCTCTGTAAAGGAGCAAAATGATGTGTACATGTACACGTACATGATTTAAGGTTTTATGTGTATGTTAACAAACCTTAGCTCAATTTATTTTAACAGTGGAACTGAAGAAACAGATGGATATCTACTTACGTATGTTTCATTGTGAAGAATGATGTGATTATATTTTTTCCAGTTTCTTATTTAGTAGACTAAAGATTTCCATGCTACTTGTCATCTTGGGCCAGATCCTGATTTGTGTTGTATATAAGGCAGAGTGTATTTATATGGTTACATAAACTGACTGTATGTAGTAAGTGAGGGCAGTTAAAGTAGCATAAAAAGGAGGTGTAGAAGCTGTAAATCTGCTTCCTGCTTTCTTCTCCTGAAGCATAAAAAAAAGGGGGGGGAAGCATTTTAGTTTCTAACTACTTTGTAGTTTTCCTGCAGTGAGGGAGGGACAGGGACAAATGAAGGGTTTCCATCTCCTGTT
The DNA here is from genome assembly GCA_024611175.1 of Megaceryle torquata. NCBI lineage: Eukaryota > Metazoa > Chordata > Aves > Coraciiformes > Cerylidae > Megaceryle > Megaceryle torquata. The sequence continues at coordinate 25,992 of JANIJG010012306.1, forward strand.
GGAAAGGGCGGGACAAACCACGATCACGACCACGGGTTTGTTTTAATAATTATATTTGCATAGATCTGCCTGAGATCAGGTTCTCACAGATCTCTCGGAACTTTCTTCTGTGAAACCTGCATGCTATTGAGGCTGTGTGCTGGCGGGGAGCTTACAGCTTTGTCTCCTCTCTGTTGCCTCCCCAGTGGTGGTCGGCAGGGGAGGGTGGTGGGGAGTCTCTGAAGCACGTAGATGACCCGGGAGTGGCTACAAATAATGAAATGAATGAAAGAAGATTACAGGTGCTGCTTAGGGCAGCCTTTGGACATTATTATATATTAATTCATGCTACCTCAAGTTGTGTTGTAAGCTTTATAAATAATTCCCTTCCCAGGAGAGTTTACACTAAAACTGAAAAGCTCACACAACAAATGAGATGGAAAATGTTGGGTTAAGGGGAATGATTTGTTTGTACTTAAACTGATGTACAGTAATATATTTATATCATTAGGATATATGTTGCTCTTTGGTTCTGTTGAACTTTTAATATTAATTACTAATCTAGTGAGCCTTATAAATGAAGTAGGTGTTCAGGTGTTCAAGGAGCAGGCAGGATATTTTCTTACACTGAGATAAGAAGTGTGAAAAATACAGGTTTAGTACCTGTAGTGTATGACTGTTAAACTGGTTTCAAATGCTCTTCCAAACTCAAGATATCCTTCAGAGATTATATGATACTTCTGCATTTCGTATAATTGTTTTGTGAGTTATTGATTAGATAAGTGAGGAAGGTTTTATTTGTATTGAAGGTTGAAGTTTTATATACTCTTACGTAATTTTATTTTAAGATTTTTCTGGGGTGGGTAATTGAAAACTAAGAATGTGTTTTGTCATGTCTGAAGTATAATTATAAATTGTTTTTAAAAAAGAAACACAACACAAGGAAAATCTAAATAGCATAGTAAGTGTTATGTCTCTCCTAATCAATTGTTAATTTTATGCCAAAACCTGTAGTTTGTATATACTTTATAGTAGAATTCAATTCTTTGATTTATGGGTGGCTACTAATATATCTCTAGCAAAGTTGTTCTGTGCAAGAGAATTAGCTGAAAAATATAAAAATACAGATGGAAAGCAAATGGAAAATTTTAATGAAAGTTGGCCGGTCAGATCAGAAATAAGTTATTAAACAAAAGATTAATATTGATTTGAACTTGACTTTAGGTTGTTTTATTAATGTATAAATATTGTTTTAACAATAAGGTTTGAAATCATGGGAGAAGAGGAAATTGCCTTCAAAATGATCCGCACAAATGTTTCTCACGTAGTTGGTCAGCTGGATGACATACGAAAAAATCCCAGGTATCATGTTGGTTTATTTATATGAAGTTTTGAGGCTGTCTTAATTTTTTTTATTTAAACTGTGATGAAAAAATAATTTCTCGTCATATATTTTTCGACAGTGTGTGTTACAAGGGAAGACCCAATTTTAACCAAAAGTACCGAGTGCTTCCAACTTTTTCTATTTAACTGCAGCTGAGTGACTGCATGCTCTGTTATACTAGGGGTTATCTCTAATTTCTGTTACAGTCTTATATACCTAAAACCTTTGAAAACTTAGAGGAGCTTAAGCTGTTTTTGAGGCTTTCATTTCTGACATTACAGAGGGCATACAGTTTATATTGCAGGTAATTTTGTTTTAAAGGAAGGGCGTTTTCATCTGCTTTATGTAGCAATTTAAAAATCTTAGGTGTGGATTTATTTGTTTACAGAAATCAGTTTTGCATGTATGTTCTGCATTCCTGCTTTGTTACAACGTGGCAAGAGGTGTTAATTTTATTGGTTTAAAATATTTGGTAAGAAACAATCCAATGCTGCATTCCTCTGCTTCTCCACTCTTCAGAGGTGGAAGGTTTAGATACTCAAATCTGAAAGTAGGCTCTGTAGTGTTGAATTAGAATCCTGAAATGACTGAGATAAATACCCTGGAAAATATTTGGAGCAACCACCTTGCAAAACAAAGGATGCTGTAATTGAGATTTAAAGTCTGAATCTGTTTTGCAGAAGCATTTAACTGTAGTTGTGAGCCCGTTGCATAACATTGGGGTTTGACAACACAGTGAGGTAACTTCATAGTTATCTGTCTTAGAAATGAGACAGTGCCTCCCCTCATCTCCTCTCCTTCCTTGCTTTTGGTTGCACGCTTCTGTCTTGCATCTTGCTTCTCTCCTCAAAAAACTTAAGACTTACCTACCACCTTAATGAGTTTGGTGTCAAGGAGGTCTGACAAGTGTCAAAAAACAGAGCAACGGGGAAAGTAGGACCAGGTACCTTGGGCCAGAGAAAATGAAACCTCCTCTTGCAGGTAACAAATGGCAAGCTATTGGGTAATCTCAGCTGCCTGTGCATCTACACCATTATTTGCATTTGTAGATGAAGAGCAGGTTTTCACATGCCTCTTACACTGCGCTGCTTGCTGTGTAGCTCATTCAGAAAGGGGGGTGCTAGTCTTGAGACATTTTGCCACTGAAGGTGTTCAGCATCTATTGCTTCTCCTTCCAGGAGTGCCTTCTGGCCACACAACTCCTGCGTTCTTGCCACAACCCAGTTCAAAAGAAAAGTGGGCATTTCTCTAACTCATCCTGCTCTTCCTTCTCCATTTCTGTGTATTTTCTGGCTAGGACTTTTTTTTTTTTCTCCCCTCTTTTCTCTTTTAAATACAGATGTGATTTCAAGCCTTGTTTGGCCCAAGGAGGGCACGTAACATGAATTTCTCATCCTTCAGTGTTCAAGTTCATGCTTGTAATCACAGGCTTCTTGTTTTGAAGGGTCGTTGATGATGTCAGTCTTGATCCTGACACTGTGTCATTTGTGGTATGAGTGTGCCTAATGGATTCAGGCCTTCTAGCAACATAAAATTGAGCTGCCCATTCTGTGGAGTGATTGCATCCTTAGATGAAGGTGTGTTTGAGTAAGAGTGTCTGGTCTGTTGTCTCAGAAACCTTAGCAGGCAAGATGAGGTAGATGAGCTGCTCTGTCTTGAATCATCCCAAAGTTTCTTACGGTGTGCTGGCATGCTGTTATGGACCCAGCCTGAGACTCCATATATGCATACACTTTTGTTGTGTTGTTTTGTTTTTCCTCTTAAGGAACAGTAGTGTATTGTGGTCCCAGATTGCTGGCTGGCTCATGAAGTGAGGTTGAGTTAATTGCTTGGGCTGTTTTCCCGCAAAGTATAGTGTGGTACTGCAGCCATATCTTGGTAGCAAGGGAGAGCTGGCATGGCTCTGTGGCTCTGTAGCCATGTCATTTCCTTCTCTTTGCTGTGGTTTCCCTGCATAGAGAAGAGTTAATTACACACAGTCGCTAAAAAGACGTAGTCAGTTCTTCTTGGGATAAACTAAAAGTATTGTTCACTTACTGATCTACCTAAAATGTTTGGTTTGCATCCTTAAGTGAGCCTTAATAGTCTAAGAACTATTTCTGTAATATCCAAAGGAACGTCAGGTTTTGTTTCTTTTGGACAGATTAAAGAACAGTCTTTCTACTTGAAACAGGTTAATATCCTCATCGCTTCCACTTTGGTTTGTAGCAATGTCTTGGTCTGTAAACCACCACTTTCAGCTGAAGCTAAATAGGGATGTATGCTCCAGAAGTGCAGCTACTGTATTCCCAGGGCTAGTGAGCTGCCAGTCCGAAGGATAATGGTTAAGGATAGTCCAGAGCAAACTCCCAAAGTCCATATAGCATAGACATATGATTGCCACAACTGGCTGCTTTGCATAGCCTTACTCGACAGTGTAGGCATAGCCTGCTTGTCTTTGAAGAGGAGAGGCATATTTCCTCAGATATAGCGAGCTGAATGATTGTTTATCCTCTGCATGTAATTGTTTAGAGCAAGGTTACCAGTTATGCCAAATTCAGCAGTAATGCCTTGTGCAGGCTTATTCACGTGCTCTAGAGTTCTGCTTATTCCCAGCTTCATGTAGGAAACCTGAACTTTGCTCTTTGAAAGAGCACACTGTACTACAGAGAATACAGCTGACCAGAACTACTTGTAATTGCTAACCTTTGTAAGGCGTGTTGCCAGGTGAGAGTTCTCCCTCTAGGGAAAATGTAAGGGTCTTGTATCTCACAAGATAAATAACGTACATAACCGTGCCCATATGTGGGAAAGGGAGTTTTTGTTGTCGTGCACCAGAGTGGCAAAGTGTACACAGTAGCCTAGCACGCTCTCTGCTGCTTTAGTTTTACTAATTTGCAGTAACTTAAGATAGTTGTGTGTTCCGTGTATGAGTAATAACTGTCTGCAAGAGGCAGTATTTGGAGCATGCTCATTTGGTCACAGTGATTTCCATATAAATTCTCTCCAGGTAGTTGTAGTTTGTATTTTGGTTGATTACACAAGTTCAGCTTTGGCTCTGTGATTCGAGTCATGTCCTGTTCAATTAACTCAAAGCCTGGGGACCAAGCTTTGCCTTCTCTTGTGAAATCTATAGTTTTTTGTTGACTTTCTCTGAAGAGGGCAGCATACACAGTAAAATGTTAATAATTTAGTATGTTTATGAGCTCACTTTTTAAAGATACTTTACGCATGATAATTTATTCAAAACTACAAAAATCCTTACCCAGATTTTAACGCTGGTGTTTTAACCGGCTGGCTGCATGCACTGGTGGGTTCTGGGATGTTGCAGACTAGTGCCCATTAGGTGGCAGCATTATACGAATAGAAGAGAGAGAAATGTGGCTCGTCATTGGATTCCTCAGAGGTTTTGACTCGCTGTAAGCTGTGATACTCTTAGAATTAAAATCACATTAATTTAAAATAATGCAGTAATAAGGAAATTGATTACCAGTGTCCAGTATATCAATTTTGATTTAAAAGCATACTATATCTATTTTGTTTAATAGGATTTGAAAGGATTTGTGTTCTTGGTTTGCCAGTGCCGTTGCTGTATCCTTAAAGAAATAGTCTAACAGTGACTTCTTGTTTTCTAGAAAATTTGTTTGCCTAAATGACAACATTGATCACAATCATAAGGATGCTCAGACAGTGAAAGCGGTGCTTAGGGATTTTTATGAATCAATGTTTCCCATACCTTCCCAGTTTGAACTGCCAAGAGAATATCGGAATCGGTTCCTTCACATGCATGAACTCCAAGAATGGTATGTTACACAGGCTCTTCTCATGTTGCTCAAGTACAATAGCATATAATTATAGAAGATATGGGTCCAAGCCTTCCCCCCTTCCAAAGTATCGTCATGAAGGAAAGTGGAAAACAATGTGAAAAGATTTGAATGGACTAAAAATGGAGTATTGCAATGTTTGGGTTTTTCCGGTGCTCAAAGTCATTCACATTTCATTGAAAGAAAAAAGTAGTTAGTTTGTTTTTAGAGTAATTCAGGACTCCTGTCTTCCTTTAAATGTAAAAAACCCAACCAACCAAAAAAAAAAACCCACAAAAAACCCCAAACCAACAACAAAAACTAAAAGCCCAACCCAAAACAACAACAAAACAAACAAAAACCACACACATACAAAACCAACCAAAAAAAAAAACCCCAAACATTGTATGGAGTGCCTGTTGCAGCAATAATTATCTAGTTAATCATCCGAAAAGACAGGTGTGTCTCTTTTATATAATGTGTGCAATTTTTGTGGTTTTACTTCTGGCCATTTTATAAAACCTTCAAAAATTGGGGTAGTTGATTTGAGAACACAGGCAAAAGGTTGGCAGGTAGAGTGATAAAACTGAGACAAGCTGACTAGTATAGTAGTTTTGTTGCTGATTGGCAAATTATGAAAAATAGCTGTTAGTGAGGAAAGAGAAAATAGTAGAGAAACTGTATAAGAAATCAGAAGGATTGTAGGTGACAAGAATAGGTGTGGATTGTAATGCTCCAGGCCCTGCTGTAGAAGTGGTGGGGGCCAAACCTATTTCAGGAGTTAGTTGTAGAAATTTGTGCTGGAGGAGGAGAGCTATTGTTGACTCCCTTTTTGATGACATCCCTCAAGACTTTGTTAGCTTCAGAAGAATGCTTTGTTTTGACTTGTTTGTAGCCAAAGCAGATTTCTACCAGGGTGGGTTAAAGCATCTTGAAGTGCTGGTGGAAATCCATGCTTATCAAAATGTTTTACAGAGTCATAGAACAGCTCAGGCTGGAAGGGACCTCAACATATCATCCAGCCCAACATTTCCTGTGAAAGGGAGCCTAGATGGGATTATCTAGCAACCTGTCCAGTCAAGTCTTGAAAACTGCCAGTGGTGGGAACTCCACCACATCCCTTGGGAGGTGTTCTAGTGAATGATTGTTCTCACTGTAAAATATTTTTCTTTTATCAAATGAAACCTCTCCCAGTCCATCTTGTACCTGTCACCCTTGTCCACTCCATGTCACTCTTTGAGAAGAGAGAGCCTCCATCCTCTTCCTAGCCACCCTTTAAGTACTGGAAAACAGTTTCTTTGCCTGTGTTGTGGAAACTCTTTAAAGTTTATATATATGCATTTATGTATGAAGCTGTATTTCTGTTTCTTTGTGCAGGAGGGCATATAGAGACAAGCTGAAATTCTGGACCCATTGTGTTCTAGTAATACTTATTGTATTTACTGTCATCTCATTTTTTGCTGAACAGGTAAAATTAGTATCTTCTTATCAAATATTTAACACAATAGATTATTGTATCACCAGGGTAATCTATGATGGATTTTTGTAGACTATCTAGGATTTTTCCTTCACAAAGGAAGTAAAGATGCTATATGACTAGTGATTAGATGGTTTGAATTTAAGTTATTGTGCTGAGAGTCTTTGAAAAGAGTGTGGAATGGGGGGAAAGAGAGTGGTATTCCCTTTTCAGGCACCTTGTCACTGTCAAGTCCATCATCAATGTGCTAAATTTAGATGCTCAATATCAGTGATTGTTTTTGAAAATCTTGGTCCGGTAACACAGATATTGGTAAAAGTGTGAAGTAAGTTAACAGGAAAAAAATCTAAGTAATAGTCCTGAAAAAAATCTTAAGGTATTTAGTGACCTTATCTGAATCCCATCCCTAAGTAATTGCAAATACTCTGTTGAATTCAAAAGGTTTTGAATCCAACTTGAAGGAAAAAACCATCTCCGCTTCTGCAAGCATAAAATGGCTTTCTTGAACATGATTAATCCTGCTAAACTTAGAGGAACAAATCATGTGGGTAATTCTTTGCAGGTTGGGGCCTTAAGTAACACTTTCCGTGGTCTGATGAAGAGGGTGTAATTCTTGAAAGGTTGGCTTTTGATTATTATTTTTTCCCACCTGTAACTTCTGCATGAATCTTTTCCTTGAGTTTCAGCCTTCTGTACATATTAGAAAACTCACCCTCCGCTAGTAACTTGGTTTTGGAAGGGGGTACTCAACTCAGTAGCCCAGCTAGGGATATAAATACTGGTTTAAGATGCCAGCGTTGTGTTGATCTTTTAGAAAGCAATTGTAGCCTGTTGTTATATTAAATACACAAATTAACTTTAAAATACTGTGTTTTTCATTTTCTGCTTGTATTCTGTTTTTTGAGAAGTCCAGTGGAAATGTGCTGTAATAGATGAATTTGAGTAAATAACTTTCTTCCTGTGCAGTGGGGGGAAAAAAAAAAGAGGACAGCATTAACTTAATTACCATGGATGGTACAGATTTTATATTTTCTAGGATGAAAGCCTGACCAGCTGTGCACCTCTAGCCCAGCAGAGAAGTAAATATTGTTTGGGTTTTTTTTTTTCCTCCTCAGCTAATTGCACTTAAACGGAAGATTTTTCCAAGGAGAAGGATCCAGAAGGAAGTTGGTCATGAACAAATCAAAGTGTAGAAGAGCTTTACTTTGGAGATCAGTCTACCTCAAGATGTGATAAGCATTTAAAAATCTCTCTCTCAAGTGTCTTTTATGATTTGACATTTAACTACGTTGATATGAAGAAAAAAAAAAATCATGATCGACATTTAGAATCTCCACAGTACTCTTCATGATACACAGGCTGCTGGAGCTGTGACAATGGCAAAACAACACCAACGAAAAAACGATTGCAGGAAACCTGTATATAGGCAGTTTTCAACAGATCTTACTTTTCAACTGTCAGCTCATGGCCATGTTATCCTTTTTTATAAAAAGGGTTACCTAAAGAAATGTAACTGCATTTATTGCAGTGGATGTTGCCAACTAGATAAAATGTTGGAAGGCAGAGTTATTTGGGGTCAGCTTAGCAGGTCCCTGATCGTGCATTCCAAGGCATTTTGCCAATTTCTGCTGTTGCTGCTTTTTTTTTTTAGCCCTGTGGGAAAATTAAGAATTATGTAATTTATCATTTAGATTTAGTATACATTTAATGTTGACATTCTATAAAGCACAGTGACAATTCATACTCCTATTTGTAGTATTAAATTGGGATTTGGAAGAAATGTATGCTAATAAAAAAATACACAGTAACAGAACTAATGGTTATTTCAAAGATACTTTATATCTGGTGTATTATATTCCAAAGAATACAATGGTGTCATTTCTTGGCTTGATTACAAAGAGAGGGCTGCAATCAAATTAAAGTGATCAAGGGATAGTATTTTACAATCATTGTAAATATAAAAGCAGAAGTGCCTCTCTATATGAATGAGTAACAAAATGATTTAATGTAGCAATGTATGGAATCAATGTTTAACTTCAGAAAACAGTATTTGTACTGACCGATGAAGCTTTGGTGGTTTTAAATTCAGCAGGGTTTGATCCTGTATTTTGCTGAGGCATCAGAATAGTGCAGTTTTACGTGGGATACAGAATCTTTTCAAGCAGAAATTTTTGGTGGTGTATTTTCAAGTTAATTGTATTAGCAGTATTCAAAAAAGCATTAATTTGTTTTTGTAATCGAATGATGTACAAAATGTATGTGCATATGTATTGCAAGATACTTGGTTTGCTTTGAAATTAACTAAGTGTGGTAAATTTTGTCTGTTGTTTCTGTTTTAAAGTAAACCAAAACTCGCCTAGGTTGATAAATTAGCTATTAATATACATGAAACCTTATGTTAAAAGGTTGTCTTATTCACTTTAAAAACTTCAAACAGCAATAATTTAATTTGAAGCATGAACTTCTGAGAATTGCTAGTGTCAGCACTTTTAAGGTTATATTTCATGCTGCCACTGTTGATTATGCTAAAATGTATAATACAAAGAAATATTTTAAATCTGCAGTACTTCCGACTAGCAGAAAATGGGATGTTTCAAGAAAGCTTTGATAGCTTCTTATACTTCAAACAATATTTTGAAGATTCGGGTCTGAGGAAAAAACTTTGGGTCAAGATAAAGCCAGTTTAATAATCAAAGGGGGAGGAAGAAACACAAACGCAAGATACTGACATACTGTCAGCAGACGGATCCCCAGCCAAGTGTCTGAGCAACCACTGCCTCGGAAAGACCAAAACCCAGTGTTTTATGGTATAAAGGTATCTCCTCCCTGCAGGCCTCTCCATGGCCCTTGAGACCTTCCATTAGACCGGGTTCCACTAACCTGGCCTTGAACACTTCCCATAAAGGACATCCCCAGCTTCCCTGGGCAATCTGATCCACTGTCCAGGGGTGCTGATGGGGTGAGGTAAGTTAACTCCTCCCCAGCCAGACCCAGTGCAAACTTAAATTTAGTTTGGGAAGGTTAATGAGAACATTGAAAATTGAAAAAGTGTAAGGGACTGGCTTGTTTTTTTGGTGGTGGTTTGTTTGTTTGGGTTGGGGGCGGGGGTTGGTTTTTTGGTTGTTTTGTTTGTGGGTTTTTTTGGTTGTTGGGGTTTTTTTATGCGTGGATTTTTGTGTGTTTTTTGTTGT
>JANIJG010012307.1:0-24722 GCA_024611175.1 Megaceryle torquata
TTCAGGAGTAGTTGAATCTCTTTGAGATTTATTGTAAAATGTTAAGGTAATTTAACATCATTTTATAATGTATTTAACCTCTGCCTTCTAGATACATGATTACCAATAGAAGCTTACATAAACACTAAGAAAATGGCTGACAACAAAGTACTTGCTGACAGATAAAGACAGCCAGTATTGGTTTACTTTCAGATGTTTGTATTTCAGCCATAACCATGATATGCGACTGCAGTATTTGTGTTAAGCACAGTATTACATTTAAGAATACTCTAAATCTCTAATAGAGACATGGATACTTGGGATTAAAACACAAATTAGAAAAGTGTCAAAACCAAAATAAATTAAAAGAGAGCTTTAATTAAATGAAAATTGACAGCAACAGATGTATTTTCTGAGTTTGCATTATCACTGAAAAAAGAAGAAAATACTAGAAATCACACCAATCCACATCTGTATTTCAAGTCACTAAATTACTTTTAACCCATCAGAAAATACAGTTTGATGAAAATATAAATGAAAGATGTTTTCTACACTGTGTAGAGCTGAAATCTAGAATGCTGAATTTAGTTCTTCTAGCTACATTTTTAAGTCTTATAATTGAACTTTAAATCCTGTATTTATAGCAACCAGAACAGCAACATCATCAATTTATTCCACAAACTTGTTAGATTAGCAATACAATAAACTGCTTGATTGAAAATATAAATGCTACAGCAGTAGGGGTCAGAGAGATTCTCTCTGCCATTGAGTGTAAAAAACCTTACATATCACAAATGAGCATGACTGATTAGGTAACCCAATCACTCACATGCTGTTGAGACTGACAGGACCTATCCTTCCAGACCAGACAGCCAGTTTAGCTGTCAAATTTCTTATCCAAAACTACAGATACAGACTAGTCCATAGGAAAGCACAAAAGCCATGAAACAGCCACTAAGTATTTTCCTCATATGGAAAATTATTTTCCAGCCTAATTGGTGCTTGGTTTGTTCCCTGAAACAAAGAGCTTCTTGGTGTGGAGACAGGGAAGGGGAAAATGAATCCCCATAAAAATATGCACAGTTATTGCCATTTATAAACCTGTCCAATTCTCATGGTTAGGCCCATAATTTTACAGGTATTTTATAAAAAATTATTTGCACATATTTGTGTGTGTTATTATCTATGGTTTTGCCTTCATAATTATTCTTCAGCATAGCTCCATTCTAATTATTTAAACTTTCCAAGTCTTATCCAGGTATCTAAAATTTTAAAATTTAAACTGGTGTGTAAAATAGAAAATGTATATGAAACAGAATTCCAATTTCTGTACTGTTTTGAGGGAACGTGGATATCTAATCTAGCCTCCATTTTTTATTCAGTATCTTGAATATTTCTAATTAGAAGTTGTAAGAAACAGTTACAGGAGCAAAGAAGTATACTCATAATTATTATAAATTATCATATTATTACTTGGCATATTATGATCCTCCCAGAACTCCCACACTCTCATCTTAAATCTTCACCAACAATTGCCATTTCAAACCCAATATAAATCTACTACAGCTTATATACAGTAAGAATATCAAAAGGTCTCATCATCCTCTTAGCTTGGATGTTTGAACTACTCCCCATCTGCAAGGGCTTCAAGAATGAAAGTGAAAAGTGTTTCTGGCATCAGTCCTTGCTTCTCTGTGTACTGCTCTGTTTTGATTTTTAAGGAGACAAGGGCATTCCATAAACACCAGTAACTCAAATGTTTCAATCAACAACACAGGTCAAAGGATAGCGCATGTAGCTGTACCAATGACACAACTACTTACTGCTGGCTTCTGAGGAAAAAAGGCAGTTCTTGGACACACCTGCACATTGCACCAAGACTGAGAGTTAAGGAGATATGCTTCTGATGTATTGAAACAGCCTCTTCCACCTCCAGTGTTACAGCTCTTACCTTTTACACATTCTCTCACACAGGTACCCCATAAGGTGGCATTTGATTCATTGCTGAATCAGTGTCCTAGTCTGAAGAACTGCATGTGTCTGCATGCTCCAAGGGCATTTCGGCTGCATCTACACTACTCAAACTGAGCACGTGCTTAACTGTTCTTTTTTTTTTTTTCCATAACTTAATTTGTCTTGGTCTTGCTAATAGGTTAGAAGATAACATAGTGTGTTAGTATGCCTAATACTACTAGTCTCCTACACCAAACACAGAGAATTATGCTCATACCTAGAAGCTGAATTAACATTGAATTGTTTAACAGGTACTGCTGTATTACATGTATCTGATGATGTAGAAAGTTTTCTCTTCAACATGAATCATTACAGGCGTAGTTGGAAACTCCTCTGATGTTCTGCATTATTCTCTACTAAGCGTACACTTTTCTGCATTTGGCTAAATAATCTTGTTAGCAGTTCTGCCAAAATATCAGTTTATATCTAGTCTTTTATCTCTTCTATCCTAACTTTGTTCCTTGTTGCTCTAATATACTATACTCCTAATTACTGCATTAGTATTACTAATTGCTATATTATATAACTGGACTTCTCTACCTTTTTTGTAGGTCATTATTTTCCCCTAGTAAAACAAATACAATGAGCCTCATGATACTTTGAGGTTTAAATGTGTATCATATAGTTTTCAGTCTATATTTTACTCTTGTTCCTAAAAAAACCCAATGTTTTTTCACTATTCTATCTCTTAGATAAATCCAGCCCCCTTTAATTTGACATTCAAAGCTTTTAGCTACTCAGACCATCCTGTAGTGGCTAATATGGCCTGAGTGGATGGAATTCTCTCGATTCCACATTGCCTGCAAAAACTTCTAGGGCTCCCCATATAACTATCATCATCTCTCTTTTTTCTCTGAAGCAACAAAGCTTTTCAACTCTCCCTAGGTGATCTACTGGGCATGTTCCTGTCATGGGAGTGAGGACAGAGGAATGGCATGATTCCTCTGTCCTTTTATCCTTCATTGTCAGCAGGGATTCCAGAATCTGAGCAGTGATGGGAATGGCCAGGGGAAGGTTACTCATCAAGCATAGCACTATCGATTTGTGTGTCAGAAGAGCTAATGGCAGCACCAATGAAGAAGCAAGGCAGAGAGGTTCAGAGGGGTTTCAAGAGGTAGTTTGGGAATTTACTTCAGAAGCCAGTTCAACCAAATGTGAACAAAGTGAATCTAGCATGCTGCCCACTCAGCTTCTCTGGGTTCCCATCCTGACACTCCCCTCTTCACAGTGCATCTTGCTTAAACACCTAAGAACTGTGAAGCTTAGTTTTAATGCAAACCAAGAAACTACTACTAAAAAGATTCTCAAGGAAAATTACATAAATCAGGCTACTGCTGCAGAGCCACAGTATGGAAAATGGCTATTTTCTTCCTCTGGTGGAACACTCTTGGGCTACTGTCCTTCTTTTCTGTATTACCAGAACTGAGGTTTCCTGTGTGTCAGCTTCCACCAGCACTTCAATTCAGATTTTAGTCTAAGTATACTAGTACTCAATATTCAGACATAAATAGTTGTTCCAATACCAGAAATACATTTACCTAATCCTTTATGCTCACACTGCTTTTATTTCATGTCTCCTTAGTTCAAATCAAATATATTGCTTGCTTTCCTGATGTCTATGCTGAAATCCTACTCAAGCAACTTCTGCATTTAAGGAAATAATTCTTTTCCATAATATATTATTTCCTAAACTCAAGTATACAAAATATTATGGAAGCAGAATATTTAGTTTTCAAAAAAATAATTAAGCATGTGTATGAATAATAAAAATACACCTTGCAATTTTATCAATTTTGAAGAAAAAAATATAGGGGGAATTCATATTTCAGCAACTTCTACGAATACAGGTGTTTGAAAGTAAACTTTTCCCACAAGCTTCCTAATGCGTGACTATGCATGACAGAAGTGTACGTACCTTCCCCTCAAGCCTCTAGTACTGACTTCCAGAAGAACAAAACTACGTGGATATGATACAAAATGCCTATTTTAATATTTAATATAACTTCTACTATTAGCAGCTTTTGCTTTCTCAGCAAGGATTTTTTTTTTTCTTAAAGTAATCATGAGGAACATACAGTTGCTGTTGACTTTCATTTAAGGAAAGAAATAGAAGAGAAAGGTAAAAGAAAATTCCATGTGCTACGTTCCTGATTGTTTCTTAATGCCTAATTAATACCATTTTTCTTAGGCATGCTTGGCTACCAGTTGACAGATTTAAAAAAATCAAAAGTCACTGCATAGCATAAAGAGCATAAGATTTCAGTCAGCATTTGACATGCGTGTTCCAATTCATGATTCCAGAAGAAACCAAGTAGATAAATTGTACTTACTCATTTTTTTTGTCTCTAGATAATATAAGCATTAATTAAGGGAAATTGAAGCAGTGATAGTAAAAAAGTAAAGATGGAACTCTCATATAGCTTCTGAGAGTTAGGATTCTCGTATGGCTTTAAAACTTCATATTTTAAAAAATGCATTTGAAATTAATACATATATGTAAATATTCAGTGTCTAATTCCACAAGTTCATTGATAGAATAAATAACTCATTTTCAAATACTGAAACTACACTTTGGCAGAAGAGTAAATTAACTGTTTATTTCTGGAGACAATTTGTTTGAATAAATCACCATATTCATAAAATAGTTCCATTTGTAATTTTCCTCTTTAATACATTCCAATAATACTGAAGGTAAAATTTTTAGAAAAAAGATAAAAGATGTAGAGTGAGGCCCAGTAATATGGTGTAGATGAAATGGAAAAACAAGAGTAGGAAATGTTCCTTAGGTAGTTATATTCTATCAATCTCCTTCACATGACAGCCCATTTATTCTCTTTACTCCAACCCAATCCTACTTCTGACTCAAATTTCAATTAAGCATTGAGAGAGCAGGAAAATTAGCAGAATAATTCTAGTTATACATACAGTACATAAAGTCATATTTTTGTGGTACAAGCAATCATAACATGAGAAGATCTGCTCACAGCATTACGCTCAGGTCTGAGAGGTAACACCTTTCAAAGCTGACAATATAGATAAATGTGAAAATAACTTTGCCATAATTTGTCAACATAAAAGAAGCATCTAAACATGACAGTATACTATGTCCCTCCTACTTAATAAAAATTCCTATGCCTTCTGTAGTAAAAACTACATTGTAAATTATGCAAACAATCATGCAGCACACCTACAGAATTTTTAAGTACTTGAAGCCATTTTCACATTTTTCTTTTTCTTTTGTCATTTCTATTTTCATTAATAGGGTTTTCATTTTGTCTTAGGCTTTGCTAAAACTCCTCTGTTTTGGCACACTGAAAAGTACATTTTAGAAAGTGCTATATTAAGTATATTAGTTTATGTTATTTGCAAAACTAATACTACTTAAGAAATGTGATTACTTCGTCTTCCAATATTAAATGGTTCAGTTTACAGTAACTTTGCCAATCCTTGGAGCAAGGAACTACATCCTGGAAGTAAAAGTCTAAAGCAGACTTCATTTCCTCAGCCAGCTTTTATAGGTCAGAAGTCTTGTTTTCCACTTACAATCTGACCTCAATTAATGAAGTCTTTTAGAGGACACTAAATCATTTTTGTATAATAGAAGTTTAAATTGAAAGTATCTTTATTATTTTAATTAATACTTTGTATGTGACATGACCCTGTTCCAGATAGCAGGAAATTTTGGACAGTATATTTGAGGCTATATAACTACATAATGATTCAGATTTTCGGCAAATTACCACAGCTGGGGTGGAAGCTTTTGTTAATGTATAAAATACCTTTCCAAGAGCTAAACTGCGACTATTCAACTAAGTAACACTGCATCTTCCAGTTTTCCCTAGATCAAGGTAACCCTGTGTTCAACTATTTGAAAGCTCTGAACAGGTTTCAATAGGTCTCATTCCATCTGTCACACAATAAACCTCTTTCTCCTTGAGTTTTAAAATCATGACCCTATTGTTCATTCCAGTGGATAATTACACTGCCACTCTCATTTGCTTTTACTTATCCCTCTTAAATTTTAATAATCAAGAATAGACTGTATTAAGGGCTTTGCTGCACATTTCCAAGAATTTTATTACAGACAAACAAGAAAATTTTACTGAAGAAACAATCTCACACTCATCTGTTACTTTCTAAATGGATATTGGCTATTTCGGTTTAGCATATTTTGTTGCTTTTCAAAACAAAACTCCCTTGCCTTAGAATGATAATCTTGTTCCAGCCTGGAATCTGATCCTGCTACCTGTTTGTACTTGCTCATTTTCATTTGGCGATTCCTCTCTTCTACATCCATTGCACCTGTTAAGTTAAAAAAAAAAAAAAAAAAAGAAAAAAAAAAAGAAAAAAAAAGATAATAAATTCACAAGCAGTCCTCAATTCCAAGTTTAAAGTTATGGTCATGGAAGTTTTAACAGAAAGAGATGAAATCTGATTTACTTCAATGGCAGTATATATAATTTTAGCTTCTGAATTATAATTTTGCAGAAAACCAAAGAGTTGTAAGAGGAGGAAAATAGCAGATAAGTATGTCAGAAAAATCTCAGTGAGTGTTGTATTATCTACACAATTCAAATTAAACCAGCTTTGTGGAAGAAATTAATGTAAATGGAACACAATGTTTCCACAGAATTTAAAAGATATTAATGAGAAACTGAGTAATTTAAGAAAATAAATGCAAAGACCATCTTTTTATTTTGGGTGAAGATCTTGGTTCTTCAAATATTACAGTGTGATACACCAAATTACTAATCAAGTAACAACCACGGGCTAGCAGACCTTCCATTTACCATTTGAGAATATCATTAGTATGCTCAAAACAATTTAAAGATGCCTGAAAGAGAGTTAAAGAGCCACCCAGTGTCATTACAGTGTTATATTCTAATGACACACAACTTCAAGAATGATTTCAGGATTCGCTCTTCTTGGACCAAATACATGATTGGTCTCAGTTAGGGATGGGGCTTTATTATATGACCCAGGCAGCAGCTGGTTACAACCAACTGGTAATGTAACATCGTAATTTACTATGCAAAATAATATGGAAGTAATTGCCAAAGCTGATGTGGAAGAGTGAGAAATACAAAAATGAGAGGAAGATAACAAGCCAGAATAAAAATAAAAAAAACCCCAAACATTTTCAAACAAAATATAGTTGTCTATTGTACACACATAGTCCTGATTCTCTTCCACTTTAACAAAATAAAAATCAAGAGCAATTCATTATCTACTGAATGCTTAATGTATTCATTTTGACTGACATTTGTCTAAAACTTTCCATAATTTTAACACGAAAGTTGTCTAGGATTAAAATTTCAGAATCTTACTAGTCATAAATGGAAGACTGTATACATTGTATGTTTTGAGCAGTATAGACTTATATCTCTAACTGAGATAGGAATGTTAGATTCCAATGTACTATATAAACCTGATTTAAACTCTCAACCTCAATTCTAAGTTTTAATCTAATAGTGAAGTGGGGCTTTGCACAGGGCCTCTTTAGGGCCTCTAAATTCTGTATTTTCTTTCTTGACAACAGTCATGG
Source organism: Megaceryle torquata (assembly GCA_024611175.1). Lineage (NCBI taxonomy): Eukaryota > Metazoa > Chordata > Aves > Coraciiformes > Cerylidae > Megaceryle > Megaceryle torquata. Next base: position 7,538 of record JANIJG010012307.1, read on the forward strand.
TATTAGTACGTACTATGAGACCTATCAGCTAAATCTTGTCGCACTTCCTAGGAAATCCGTAAGGAAAAAGGTGAAAGGAAGAGGGAATGTGATAAGGCTGAACTGTACTGTGATCTAGAAACCCACTGGCCCCTGGTTTTTGTATTCAAACTCTCCATCTTTACTCCCCACAAACAACATGAATGAAAAAACTTCATCAAAACATTTAAGAGAAATGATAATCAAGAATATTAATGAAAAAAGAAATAGTGTTTTATAGGGAGAAATAAAATGAAAAAATATAGCAGCAGATGAAAAATCCTGAAATAAAATACAGCTAGTTGTTCCTGTCACAATTTTCCTCAACTGTTCTAGGCCCCAAAACAATATTTGCCAACTTATTATTAAGATGAGGTGATTTTTTTTTTTTTTTTTTTACGATCTAGTTTTAAAATCTCTAAAGATATATTTTTTCCTCTTGAAAACAAAAACTTTGAACTGGAAAATATTTTTCTTTTTTTTTCAATTGACAGAAGTAACAAAAGTGGTTTTGAAGTAAAATACTCTTCACTTTTGCTCAAAGGAAGAAATCATCTTTTGCTGAAACCGTAACATTCTGCAAATCCAGTTGTCATTCTTCAGTAAAGAAGTAGATGTATTTCACCAAAAAGGATATTTTGTCAATTTTTCTGATCAGGTTTTCTTATTAAATAATCACATATGATCTTCATCCTCAGACATTCTACCAAATTTCAGGAAATTACAGAAAGTAATGAAATAACACCTCTTGAGCATAACTTAGAAAGTTCAGAATTACTTATGAAATTATTAGTTCTTAATCTATGATCAGCTGGCAAAGTGAAAGTTAGGTTTCCACAAACCCAATTGCCTATGATCTGCAAAACCAAACTCTCTGAAACGTGCCATTGAAAAGGGGAGTGTAACACATAAGTCTTTGGTGCGAGTCCTCTGCAGCAAAATAAGCTAATTTGGAGGCTCATTTTAGTCTCAAGAAAAAAACAAGATAGTAAAATTTAGGAAAAAAAACCCCAACACATTCAACTTCCATAAAAATCTATTAAAAGAAAGTCTAACTTACTATGTGTTGTTGAAACTGCCTTTGACAAGTAAGTGAATTCAGTTATATGCAAAAGCAGGAATTGCTGCGGGCAGCGGAAAGCTCATAATGCAGAAGATCAGCTTTGGCTGTGTTATACATGGAACTGACATGCAGAAAGACTGTGCAGGGCTACTGGCTGCTGCAGGCTAATCTCCATGCAATTTAAGACAGATCCAGCTGCGATCTGGATGGGAGTAGGAAAGGTTGGGAGAACATCACAGCACTTCCCATTCATGTGGTCCAGTGTGAATGTATTTCACACTAAGTGGTGGAAATGCAGGGCTGTCATCATCTCCACTTTCTGCTGAAACCTATGTGTGGGGGTTTAGCAGGAGCAGAAAGTACTTCCAGAGAGTTCAGTAACTGTCTGGGCTCATTAGGAAGCTTCAGCTCCTAACATGATTTTGGTAACTAGTGCTGAACATCAGTCCTATGCTAAGGACTTCAGTGTAATCAGGAGGTGTATATGGAATGTGTGTAGACACATTAGAACTAACCTGAGTCTAACTATTAGTTATCAATAGTCAATAGCAGTGAAAATGTAGGAGCATAAGCTTTCACACTGGTAGCACAAGGCTTTCAGAGCCCAGTACAACAGAAGCAGTGCCCCAAACAGAAATATCCAATGAGACACTGAAGCTTCAGCAGGAAGAACATAAAAAATTAAGGAAGACTGATGGAAGAACAAAGCCTGGTGTTCCTCATCAAGCAAGATGTGATGTGATGCGATCATTACACTGTAGGCAACACCTTGTAGTTTTGCTTATTTTGAACAACTCTTTCATGTCAAAAACCCTGTTTTCTGAATGTTAGCTCGGTGGGGTTTTCATCAGCACAGGGAAATTCCTGGCTGACAGAGAGGCAGCTTCCAATTCAACACCATCTATTTTCCATATATTTAGAAGAGAGCATGCTGAGGGAAAGCAGCACAACTACAGTGCAAACATGGTCCTGAAATGCCAGAGTAAGATGCCTAAGTACCATGCACAGCAATTCTGTAACCTGCCCTCAGATCCATGAGGACTGGCAGAGCTTAGCCCTAGTGATTAAAGGAAATTAATCCTTAGGTCACATGAATTGGAATTCTGTATCAAAAGATAAGGGAAAGTCTCAAGACACAGATGGAAAGGGTGCCTGGAGGATGCAGGAGGAAATCAGAAGAGATGCCATGAACAGGGCTGGATGAGCAGAACTGCCATCAGGAAATCAAGTGACCTATAGAGACTATAAAATGCAGTAACAATTGGCAGATGAGGCCCCCTCTTCAGAGGCATTCAGCTCAAGCTGCACTACTACTGCATATTAAACATAGTAGAAGAAGAAACTCTGTCATTCTTTTATTAAAGTAGAATCTTGGGATGAGCTCTACTGAGGTGGCATCCACATAATTCCTACCATGTCTAGGTGGCAGCTGTGTAATTCCTACACAGGAATCAATGCAGGCCCTAGAATCACAGCTCCAACTTCAAATGCAAACCATTATTTTCCTGTGTTAACTTGAAATAAGATAGGACTCATCTTCTTCATCATTAAAGTTTTCCACAACTGCTCATAGAGTCAACTTTACAAGCAGATAAGCAATCATTCAATTCATCCTGCAGCTAAAGACTGTTATTTGCTTTTCAGGTCAAATGCTGGTTATTCTCTAAATTAAGACTCTTCTGTCTGTGGTCCACTGAGACAAAAGTGGCAACAAAACGGCTTTATCACCCAGCTTAGCCTAAGGTAAACCTACCTATTTAAGAAATAAAAATAGCTGGGAGCTGTGTTCTTTCATTCTTTTTTTCACTGACTTCTCCAGTGGGAATTACTAAACTATTCCAGCCACTGTAGATGCTGGCGATGGTGATGTGTTTGGCGAAGGAGTGGCTGTACAGTGAGGCTTCTAGGGCCCAGAGAGTAAGAGGGAAATGTGGGGTAAGGGAGTAGAGTGGAATTCCTCTGTTAGACATTAGGACAGATTTAGTTTTGGCACAAACAAGATGGATACAAAATTTGGGAGGCACAGCAGCTCAGGCATGGGGGAAAACCAGTGATGGGTGGACTACAGAAACACTGAGACTTTGGAAGTCACAAACCTGTAACAGAAAGGAAAAAGACAGAGCATAGGTGACCACAATGCGCCCAAAGTGGGGAGGATAGAACAGAAGTCTTAAGATGTACGAGAGCCTTCTTTAGCTTATCCTGGTCTCTCTCTTCCCTTTTCTCACCCTAATTTGACTCTCTTAAAAAAGCAAAGGAAATACACTTGGGAAGGCCCTTCCTTAATTTCCATTCCTACTGTGTACGTTAAAATCCTCAAAACACATATTTTTTCTTAAACATGACAGATCAAAGAGCTTAAGGACAAAATAATGAAAATATTTTTAATATGTCACCCTACCTGTATCCCCATTCTCTGGATCTGTTTTCTTTTCTTCTATAAACAAATGAAAGCAATATGTAAAACAAAAAGGGGGGGAGAGAGAAAATGCAGAAATAATAATAAAAGTAACATAAATCATGCATAAAAAGGGGAAAAATAATAAAATCCACCACATTAATTTAATTTGATGACTTTAGTCAACGAACCAAGTATAGTACTCTACATCCAGAGGCATATTCACTGCATGCTAGTGTATACATTTGAGCACTCTTATTAAAGACTTACTGGAGGGAACCCATGGGTATTTTGTGCACTTCCAGAATCATTAACACACTCAACACAGAAGAGAGCAAGGCAAGTGTCAGACATAGTTACTTTACAGTTTCCTTGAATAGGATGATACAAAAATAAAATTAAGACATTTGCTTGTGCTGTATGTTTTATGCAGTACACACACATATGCAGTCTAATGGTTCAAGCATAAAAATTGAATGTGTCAGAATGGTTTTCAGCAACTGCTTTAAATCTTCATTTGTTTAATCAATTCTCATAGCTTCTACAAGTTAAAATGTTTAATAATGATATTGTAGCTTGTCTTAGAGCTAAAAATGATGAAGAGGGAAAGACACTAACAGCAATACTCAGATCCCAGCTCATGCACATAAATCCAGCTAACTGATGCCAACAAATATTCTGAATGCATATCAAAGGTTGTAAATGGCTTGAGGCACTTCTCTGTCACAAAGAAATGAAAATACATTGGATCCCTATCAAATAGTTTGGCAGCCCCTAAATACTGCACTCTGAAATCCAAGTTCAGTAATTAATGTGAAAGAATTTTAAGTCAAATGAAATCTGCTTTAATTAGGAATACATTAACTTTTCAACAGACTGTTTCTTTTTCTTACTATAAGCCAAAATGATATTAAATTCAATTAAACCAATTCCATTAGTATGGAGCAACAACCCCCGAGCTACAAACCAAAAATAGCATGCGTTATTCGAATTATGTATTTTTCCAGAATTATTGGTTATTGAGGTTTGCTCACAAAATAATCATCTACATGGACTGAAGAGAGAAACAGAGCTTTTATTTTTTATGTAAATACCACTTTGTAGATAGTTATCAAACCAGAGGATGAATCAAGGCAGAAGAGTAAGAAAGAAAAATATGCTCCTGCAGAGAACACAATGTGCCACTTTGATAGGGTCTGGTGTCCCATCCTGTGGGGGATAAAGGTTGTTCTTCTGCTGCTAATTCCTAGAGGAACTGTTAGGCAAAGTAATGGGAAACAGGGAAGTAATAAACCTACAGTTTTGGAAATCAGTGGATACTAAATGGGTTCTCCTATTTCCTGCCTTTTCCTGCCCCATATTTAGACAGTTTATAAATAAGTTTTTTGCATTCTTCTGCTTTGGCTTTGAAGTAGCCTGGCCTATATTATCTAGGTGGGTTATGGATACTGCTAGGAGAATAGCAGAAAGAGATAGTTGTGTTTGCTTTTCAAGCTTTCAATTTATAATTATTTTTTTTTTAAATTGCTCTCACCAATATGGAAGTTTCAAGTGCAAGGCTGTCTTCTACTTCCTCATTACTTTCTAAAGTGGAAAGCAATTTGATAGCAATAGCACTGACTCAACATGTTTAACTGTCATCTATTTTGCAGTAAGAGTCATTAAAATACCCTTAGAATTTGAGCTCAGACAGACTGATAACATTTCCAAGTTATTTCATACACAGGGTGAAAAGAAATCTTTACTTGGCCAGAAGTATCATCTTAACACAGAAGTCAAATACTGTACACAATAATGCCTTTTTTAAAATACCCCGTCCATTCATCCGTATCTCTGGATATTGTTCAACCATAAGTCTTAAAATAAATACACTCTCAAAATAAATGGAATGAAACCTGACTTTCACTTGCTCTTTCTTGCTCCATGTTTAAAAAGTATATAGAAAAATATTTCCAAACTGAATTACGAAAATATATCATCATATCAGCAAGAATAAAATTCTACTAGATTCTTGAATTTTAGAAGGGTAATTGAAGTGTTGTGATATTCATTACAAATCTCTACAATAAATAAATCCTTTAGATCTTTATAAGAAAGGTCAGCACTACTTTCCAAACTGAGGTTTCAGTTGTATTGTGAAGAGGTGTCTGAAGAAGCACTGGAAAGAACAGAAACTTAATTTGTGAAAGATCTCACTTGGGAGGGAAGCAGCAGAACTGAAGAAGATCAGTATTGTCCCTTCACCAAATAAAACAATGCTAATTTCTCAAGAGCAAAGATCTTCACAGCAGCTACAGGCCTAGTCATCATCTCTGCCAAGAATTCAGAACAAATTCAGAATGTTGATACTAAAGTAATTAATTCCTTTGATTTGAGCACCTAATAACTAGAGGAACCAAAGAAGCTATAAAGAGCCTTAATGTCTTGAAAATGCTGAAAACCAATAAAACACTATTAGATGATTTTAAAATATCTCAATCTGAATAGTATTAAATAAGAAAATCATCAGTAATTTCTAAAAATCTTTGTCTCCTTCTGTTTCCATGAATTCTTCAATATCAACACATCAGTCACCATTTTTCTACATCACTTGAATTAACCTTGGTTTACAAAGTGGAAAGCATATACTGTATGCTGTCCTATAGTTATCTCAATTTAAACCCAGAAATCCACAAAATCCTTAAAACTTGACAGTTAAAGATCTTGCACTCAAAGGATTACACTTCCTCTTACTTCTAGAGCCATCTGAATTCTACGTTTAAGAAGTTCGCTCTAAATTTTGTCATTCTAGCTACCTACAGTGTGAAAAATATAACTGCCTAACTGCTAGAAAAATATCAGGTGATGTGTGATATAAATGGTTGCAGAACTTTGCTGCAGGGCTTTACGTCCAATGGGTGACAAATATCTATAAAAAAATTATTCTTGTAGCAAGCAAGGCTTTTCCAAGAAGCCTGTGATCCACATCACAGTCTGAATGAAAAGAGTATGACTGACACCTACAGAAAAGTGGAAAAAGTAAAAAAGTAAAAGGTTGGTTTAAGTGGTTATCTTTTTTTTTATTACTGTTTAAATAGGATTGAAGTGTCAATTATTGTCCTTAAAAAGGAATGCTAGAATGAAGATAATTTCTCATAGCCAGCTTCCTAATAAGAAAGCATGCTTTTGCATTCTTGCTTTTGATTTGAGAATTGCTTGATGGTTTTGTTGTGGTTTTTTTCCTCCTTGGCTTTAAACTTGACAGACTAACAAAGACTAAAACCCAGGGGACATTTCTCACCAATTAAACAAATTTTTATCACAATGCTTAAACCATGTTAACAATGCTACTTTGGATTACTTGCAGAATACATGGCACTGCTTAGCAAACAAACTGAGTAAGATGGTGTAGTGATCTAAGCTAGAAAAGTAAAGAATCTCTGAAATCACGGGTTCATAAATTAATAGAGGGAGCTCAGGTCTACATCACTAGGGCTAGGCCAGGGCAGCTGGTAAAGGACAAAGGTCTTCTAAGGCAATCTAGGAAGTCCTAGTTTGCATGTTTATTAAAGTAATGATTAGGGTTATGACCAGTGTTTTTTGGTGGTGGTGGTGTTTTTTTATGGTGTGTGGATCTTTTTTCAAAGTGATTTTTTGCAAAGTATGCTGTGATATTTGTCCTGGCTGCGTCATACAAAGGTGTACGTATATTTTGGTAGCCTTTGAAAAATAACGAGTGGAAAAAGAAAGAAAGAAAGAAGCAGTAAGACAAGTATTAGCTAAACCATCCCCTTTTGCCTTACATCTGGGCCCTTACATTCTGTACTCATAAAAATCCATTCAGATCAGCCATATTATAAACTCTGCGTTGTCTTCATAAAAGCATGAGCACAGTCTTACTGTTATCTGTCCAACAACATGTTTGCCAAGCTTGCAAACTCCTCAAATTTCCCACCATTGCTATACTCCATAGTATAATCCCAGATTATTTCACATTCTGATACAGACACTTCAAAACATAGCTACAAACACTTGGTAACTATGCCTCTGTTTCCAGAAAAGCGAAAAGCTACTGAATAGTTTCCTCTGCCATCCTAAAAATGCAAGACATCATCTTTAGCATCTCAATAATCAGAAACACGGCCAAAGACTTAACCAAAGGACATAAAAACAACAGTGGTGTATGCATGTGCAGGTAAGACTCGAGAGAATTCAACTAGCAAACCTGTACTGATAAAAAAGTTATACATAATGCTATTCTGTCTTTTGCACAATTATGCTCTCATTTTAAATTATATAATCTGATATTTTTACTATTTTTCCTTCAGCAGACTGAAGATCAGCCTTTATTTACCTGGTTCGGTACAGATGGCTATTTTGGGAGATGAATTTTGAGGCCTTTGGTTTCTGGGTTTAATTCTAATCAAAATTAAAAACAAGGACAAAGAGCCCCCCAGACATCCAATATGATACATCTATTAGTATGCTAAGCACCTGTAGACTGGAGTTTACCTATCCCTTTGATTTTTATTGACCAAACAGAGATTTAGACTCTTTAAATGTCTCAGTCACAGTCTAAGGTGTCAGACTTTAAACACATCTGTGAGACTACTTATCACAGAAGCCTTTGGAGATACACAAGTTTAATCATATTTGTGCTAAAACATTACAAGTTCCATCCACAAATTTCTTTTCAAGATAAGAATGAGGAAAACCAAAACAAAGCACCCTCTTGATATTTAAAGCAAAGTGTGTCACTGAACACTGTAACAATAACTCCAAACCAGAAGGATGTCATGTTCTGTTTATAAAGGGTAAGTGTATCACAGCAGATTCACTCCTTAGAAGGCTGAAAAACATCTCATGATACTGTAAGAGAACATATCAAATAAGTATGCTTGTCTGCTACTGAAGTTGATCTCTCAAGCTCTCTCACTCATGGGATTTTTTTGGCCTTGCTTTCTCCAATCATTTATTTGCCAGACCCTTCTACTGTTTGGCCCTCCACTGTCCAGGGCTGCGAGCTCTTCCCATTTGGTCAGCCATCTTTAATGGGTTTTTTTAGGTTTTGGAGGCTTTACTCCCAGCAATCATGTTATTATAAATAAATATAATTTTCCATGAAAACTATAGAACAGAAAAAAACATACTTCAGAGTCTCTTGTCTATTTGAATTACATTCTTAAAACTCTCATCAATTCTTTGTATGCTCTTAACATGAGAGTTTTGCTCCATGTGTTGCAGAAAAGAACTGGAATCTCTATTTTCCTGCCTTTCATGGACCTTTAGAAATGGAGCTATCCCCACTGCTCCATCTTCTAGCTTCCATCCTCCTCCTTAGAAAGCAGCAATGACTGGGCATTGCTACTCCATCCCTTCTCATCCTGGAATAAGCCTAGAATCAAACAGCCACTGCTATTTCTGCTATACATAAACTGTCTTTAAACTGTCATGGATCAGCCTTTCCACAGATTTGGTAATCAATTTTTGCGTGTAATTTCTTGAGGGAGCTCCCACCTAGGCCGAAATTAATTTGCAAGGCTGAAGAATGTTTTTTGTATTTCATATGTCTGAAGACCACAGTAACTATTAGTTGCAAGTAATTGTTGGCACAATAGTAACTGGTTGGTCTGAACCATCTTACTGATGGAGAGACAGATGTCTGTTTCATCACTAAGGTTCTTTGGCATGCAAGGGCTCACTTGCATTGCTCATACTGAATACACAGCCAGCTGAACAGGTCTATGTCTCCCTTACCATTTCCACAATATTTAAATCCTACAGAACATATTAAATCCTTTCCAAAATATAATTTTAGAAACAAAGTGTGATAACTCTGCATCACAAAGCTCCTCCTTCACCCAAGGAAAACAGTTTAGTCACTAAGGATGCTATCCAGCTGTACTGCTGTGAGGCAACAATTTTTTTATATAAATATTATTCCTTGTTTGTTTTCTGAACTTGCTTTTGTGCTTAAAATATACAACAAATTTGCATCTACTCTCATAGGACCTTTCCATTTGAATAAAATCTAAATATTTTTCAGGGAATAAAATCTTCTGAGAGAAAGAATGGCACTATTTTTCTTTTGATACCATATTCACATATTCAGATATTTAGCTTTCACACCTCTTGATATACTAATGCCTAAAATCAATAACTAACCTTCAATTCACATGAATACTTGGTAGCGTGGTAAACACCATTTCCTAATGAAACCTTTGTAAAGCAAATTCTAAACAATGGAAGAACATCTTCTGAAGGTTTGCCTTTGGAATACCATCCTCACTTTAACTGTGCACACAGCTGCTCACAGTGCATTGTACTAAAATGTGTAAGTTATTTTCTTCATTGAGATAGAAAATTAAGTTTAATATGAAAACCACAGCAAGTAATATTTGCAAGATTCCATGAAGATAATCTCTGACTCTGAGTAGGACAAGAGTAGTACCAAAGGTAAGAAAGAGTTCTGAAGGAGCCAGCCATAGTAAAGACAAAAAATCTTTGACTAAATACCACCTAAGTTTATTGGACCTATGTACCCAAAAACTGCTTCAGATTTTAAGACCTAAATAGCAACCAAGTGGCTTCTCTAATTTGTTGGGATAATAGCAGAGGCGTGGGAAATTAATTAGAGCTTTGACATAATAACTGCAGAATTAAAATTTTATCGGTGAATTTAATTAACTTAAATATGGGGAATTTTGTTGTCATTCTGACAATCCACAACAGAACAAGCAGGGAAGTGTGAAAAACTACTGCATTTTAACAGTTAGGATGCCTTGCTAGAAATTAGTTCTCTGCCAGTAATATGAAGAACATCGAAAATTCAATAAAATGGCAGATTAAAATTCAGTATGAAACATGAAACCACAAGTAATACATAATATGAAAGAAAAGCCACAAACATTACTGCTAAGTTGAAGTCCCTTCAACGTTCTGACTTCTTGCTCTTTCTTGTAATCATAACCTTATGTGTTTTACACTTTTGGAAGGAGAGAATAGCCTTTGATCACTATCAACTCTATTTCTAATCCAAGTAAGCTTTTATTCAAAGCAGCTAAGTTTGAAGCTCTAGTGCATGAGATTTAACTTAATGAAATTATTCAGTTCTCAAATTATATCCTCCCCAGGGTGAAAAATGACTAGATATATCAGAGTTTCCATTATTTTTATATCAGTTTCAAATATAAAACTAAAACAAATTAAAGATTGTTTTCATGTGCTAGCTGGAATCTTAAAGGCCAATTTACAGATAATGGAGATGGGAAAGAACTGATATGACAGAAATCAAATCAGTTTAACGTCTTAAGGTATAGAAGACGTCATCAGTTAACTTTTAACAATTTTTGTATAGTAGATAGCTTAAAGGTAACAGAAGTGACATACACATCTTAAACTTAAAATCTTACAGCTCGACAATATTTAAATATATTGAGGGGGAAGAGAGTGAAAAGTATGTGAGGTGAGCTGTGATAAAATCTATAGGAAAGGTAAAATGAAAAAAAAATAACACAGAGAAAAGCAGTAGAAGAGACAGACCTGAGCTTCTTCTCCTCGATGATTCCGTTTCTTCTGTGATCACATCGTGTAATGTACAGACATAGACAAAGGAGATGGGCGTGAGAGGATGTATTCAGAAGGTTAAAACTGACACTGAGGGAAAGGGCCAAAAATTGTTTTAGAAAGAAGTCTGCAGAGCAGAGTTAGTAAATGGGGAAAAAAAATAACACAGACACCAGAAGAAAAAAGAAAGCTGAGGAAGAAGTGGTTAAACTACTGTTGTTGAAAGAGAACAGTAAAGACAGGGTTAGTATAGGAGCTGAGGAAATAATAAAAGTTATAATTGACAGAATAGTAAATGCTTGCAATAAAGATGAAGATAAAGCTGGGTAGTAAAAGGTATGTTAACTAGCATAAACACTTTTCTTCATGATTGTTCAACTTTTTGGAACGTTATCTACTTGAATGCAAGTATTATTTTTTTCTTTCTAGTATTGAACATTCAGTTTAACATCACCAAAGGGAAGTCTACTATTAGATTTTTCAATTAGTAAATTGTGGTAAGTTACGCTGAATCAAACTTCACGTATCTGAAATGGAAACCAGTTGTTTTTCAAAAGGATATATAACCTCAAGAATTTCAGAATCCACATAACACACTCTGGAAAGGACTGCATTATTGTAACACTCTGCCAAAGGTGACATTATTGAGACCAAAATAAAGTATGTGAGAGAAGAGAATGTATTGCTATTAACTCTCATGGTCAATTCTGCAGATACTTTTTCAGAACCAAATGTTACTCTTGTCTCTTAGAAGTCTAAGTTACTTCAACTGCATGCAAGTTAAATGCCAAAGCAACTATTAATTCAGTACTTCACACACTGGCATTTCAGACATAGCAAACATCTGAGGGACAGTGTAATACTCTGACTGAAAAACTATTTGTAGAAAAAGAATGTGAGGAATTCATCTTGAAAAGTAGTAATAATTAGCAAGAACTGTGGAGCTATTATCATTCGCAGAACAAATGCATTTTTTTCCAAAAAATCATTAGAAATAAACTAGAATCCTTAGAAATAAATAGAAATTAGAATAATTAGAAATAAATAAATAAAATTGTCTTTATAGGCTTGATCTAATTTCAGCCTGCAGTTTCTTAATGATTCACAAAATATAGCTCATAATTCATGAAGACTGCTGATTTTAGATCAAGAATTCCAGAAAAGTTCATACACCACAAAAGTATCCTATGATTTAATCAGTATTTTACAGTCAATATAAAGATACCATTGAAAATGGCAAAATTAGAATAACCAATATAAATCAATAAAATAAAAAGACAACATTAAATTTCATTTGATAACCATTGTGCTCTATAGTTACACAATTTTATTCTATAACTGGCAGATTATAATTTTCATCTACTATCAAATACCAAGACTGTACCAAAACTTTGTTGTAAACAGAAGCAGCTTGTAACATACATATTTTGAATGCATTTTTATGCAATTAAATTTTTTACAGAAGAAATACACATAAGTGCTAGATGAGAGAGATGTAATCTGAAAGCACAGCAGCTGACACTTTTGACAGAGCATGCTATGTATTCATGTTAAAAAAGTAATGGTGTATAACTATCTTTTTATCTGGTGAAGTATAATCAATCTATAGGATGAAATACAAACAAGTAAATAGATCTACTTCTCCCTCATCTATTATGGCTTGTATTAATAGAGTGTAGCTATAATTGCAATAATTGTTAAATAATCATTATTACCACCACTAAAACCCAGCTACAGTATACAATATTTTCTGAAAATGTTTTCTATTACATATCTATAGCCTGGAAGCAAGCATTCCTACTATGTGAAAAGCAGTTATTAAAAAGTCTCTATCATGACCCTTTTGTACTTTATTTATTATTTTTAATATCCATAAGAACGCACAGCTTTGAGACATACACTGCATTAAGCTAAATACTTCTCAAGAAAGTTTCAAAGGATGTTTGGAACCACATTAATTCCAAATTAGGAATTTGCCTAGTATGGGAATGCAAGGCATTCTAGTAGTGACAGTGGATCTAGCATGGACATGACTGAATACCAGGGAAGTTCCCTTTGAACATTTACAACCAAATAACCAGTGTTTGGCTGCCTAGCAGTCACATGTACCAACATTTTTTTAAAACTGCATTTCTAAGAGCTCTCATGCAAAGTATTAATTCTGAAAAAAATTATTTACACATCAAAATGGGAAGCAAAACCAATTTTTAATTACAAGTGTTTTTTCAGTTTAAAATGTATGAAATATATTAGAATAATAATTCTAGTAGAAGCCAGAGAGGAAAAGAAAAGACAGTAAGTATCTTCTCATTGTGGTTAACTGTTATTTCATGTCTTGAGATAAATGGCTTATAATATTTTTGTGTTAATTGTTCAAATAGTAATCAATTAGTAGTTGATGCATGGTAATGCACCAACTTCTTCAAACAATGATGTTTAGAAGTACTAACAGACAGGTTAATTTAGACCCAATAGCACTTATGTGCTCCTGATTAAGAAGCCATGCTGTAAATCCCAAACAATAGTTTCAAAATTCTCTGGCTCTGTACCTTGTAATCCCCTAAAACACCTTCACTGATAGAAATACATTAAAATCTGAGAACAAAATCATGGAAAAAAAATTCTATTAAATTTGCATCATGTCAATAGGTAGTCTTCAGCTGCACAGTTACTGCTTTGTTGTGGAACCAGCATTTATTTGGATCAATTGTTCATCTTGATGTATGAGAGTGGCATGTATAAAGGTATTATACACACATTTAAAACCAAATGAGACTCTTAATGAATAAGCATATGAAGTAAATGAAACCCAGGTATTGTACTGCAAGCTTGAATAAAACAAAGTAAATACCATCTATTTTATCATGCTTTGATACATCACTTCACTGTAAGTAATGTCACTTATTAAAGAGAAGTATTTAGGAACTTAAGTGTTCAAAAAAACATGCTTGAAGCCTGACACAGCAAACACACCCATCTTAAATACTAAAAGTAGCAGAGGACAAAGAGATGTAAATTAACTACTTTTCTTTTTCCTTGAGGCCTTTCTTAATTTCAGTTTTCTCTTCTCCTTAAAACCAAAGATCTTTCACTGCATACATGGTCTCAGAAACTTCTGTGACTTCCAGATTTGGAAAGCCTTGTTTCTGGACACTCTTCACAAAATAAGCAGTGAAACAACACAATCAGGTAGGTATAATCTTAAAGCAGGAGGTTTTAAGATAGAAATGTTCCATGGAATCTGTCTGTTCCATAAATGTGTCATTAGTCTGGATGTTATTAGACCTAAGAATGACACAAAGCATCTAATACACAGGAAAGGTTCCCTGACACCATTCAAACTCTTCAATGCTAAGGATACAGATGAAAGAGGAAGACAAGATAGCAGAATAGTTAAGAGAAGAAACATTTGTTACAAGATTTAGAGTGAAAGGATATTTGACTATACCAAGCTGTGAATAAAATCAGTTTTCCTTAATCTTCTTTAATAGTGCTATGCCACAATTTCCAGTTAGCCTTCCTATAGATACAGAGACTCTTCCTCACAGCTGATTTTACTTTTTAAATGAGGTAATTCCCCACTAGTTACAGGTAGGCATTCTTTATTTTATGGTAGATTCTTTATCTTTTAAGGTAGGTTCTTCATCCTAAAGTGTAAATCCATACAGACAAAATCACAGCTGTATACTGTACAGATGCTGACATTTTTCCTCAAAAAGTATAAGCAGAGGGCTAACTACAATAAATACAGGGAATACAGAAACAATACATCTAATTTTGCACTTGCATAATATATGCTATATATAATACACACTGTACATAGTACACGCACGGTAGAGACCGTAAGAACATGGAGAATGTGGGTTATTCCTACCCAAAGATAAGGATAATAGAGAAGGTAGAAACAATATACAAGAAGAAAACATATATATTCTTAGTAGCATAACCTCTACAAATCAAATTAACCCATGCAGACTGAGTTACTTTTTAATGTCTCAAGATAAACTAAATAAATAAGGAATTCAGAGAGAGTTTTTATGATTTGTTTCTCTGAATAAAGCTCATATTATAATTCTATAAGGGAAAAAAAGATAATAATGTTTTAAAATGCTAATGCACTACAGTTACACATTAGATGTGAAATATTATAAATACTGAAAATATAATAAATGAATAAGGTAGGCAGTTTAGGTAGTCAAACATAAATATTACTTCAGAAAGGCAACCTAACAGCATAGATACAAATACACCCTCTATTATTAACAAAGGACAGATGAGCTATCCTAGATCAGGTATCTCCCTATTCTAAATCTATTCTCATACTAGTGATGTCAAGAAGTTTCACCACGTACAAAATCAGATTGCCAGATCACATAGTTAAGACTGCAGGAATGGTTTCCAAAACACAAAATGTAGTAAAAATATATAGAGAAAAAGGTGTGTAGTTTGTTAAGATATTTTCAGGCCACCTCAGTATTTGTGATTCATTGTAAATTACAATTATACCCTGAATTAATGCAATTTGGCTGGGACACCAAAGTCCAATATTTGACTATATCTGCACCCCTCTTCTCTCAAATCTAATTCTTTGTTACTTTGATATAGATCAGGCATATTGTCTTTCAAAGTGTCTTTCATGAAAAAAATGAAAGCAAATTTTAAAACAAGTGAATACATGAGAGGAGTATCTGTTTTGAATATGCCATTTATTACCACAAGAAGAGTCTCTGGGAAGTGTGCCGTGTGTTTTTTTGTTTTGTGTTTTTTTTTTTTTTTTTGTTTTTTTTTTTTTTTTTTTTTTTTTTTTTTTTTTAAGGAAAACACTTAGTCATGCCATATATTCAGTCTATATTACTTCTCACTTGTCACATGTTAAAAGATACAGATTCAACACGGAGCTCTTGTTAATTTTTACCCACTTCTCTGCATTGAGATTCCACAGCATCTTTGTAAAATCCTTTCTGTACCTTCTTGCCCAACCCTTCCACAGAACACTGAAACTTCCATCAGGCCCTGGACTTTTTCCCTTTCCCAATTGATTTATTTTGAAAACTGTTCTACTGCCCAGTCCCTTTTCAGTGATCATAAACTAGTCTATGACCTCGTTCTGCTCCTCACCTTTTCACAAACTTAATTTTATACCACCCTTCTTCTTCAATTAAAATTTTTTACCCAATGGTCATGATGGCATTTATATGAAGTACTGTTACTCTCCTCTCTGTCTTTCTCTGTCCTATCATTACTTGGTCTTTTCCAGGCTGTTCATTTCCCAATTCTAACTGTATCTCTTTTTTAAATAATTTTCAAGCTATCATACTTTCAAACTACAAACTCCTTTTAAAATAACCACCATCTTGTTTTGAATTATTTTTTAGTTTTCCTACTTCAACTGATTCCAAGGCAATAGATGAACTTGAAATTTAGTCACATTAAGATAATTTCTGACAGCCTTTGTTTATGTACAGTCAAGGAATACTTCCACCAAGGAGTTAGCCATAAATGTTCCATGGATAAAACAAGCCATGATTCCCTTCAAATTGAAAGCCAATCTCTATATATGAAGACTTACCATTTGTAAGCACACATTACCTTTGTATTTTCTGATGTGTTTAACCTATCATTGCTATAATTCCTCTAAAACTTTAGCACTTTATTAAAGAAATATGGCAAAGGTCAGATATTTGATGAAACTGAAATCTTCTCAACAGGCAAGAATAAAAAAGAACATTACAGAGGGGTTTCCAGAAAATAAACATCAAATCTTCTGTTTCCAAGTAAGAAAACCAGGGAAAAACAGTGTTACTTCATGCACCATCTCACGAAGGTAACTGCTGCATTACCTGTATCATGTGCATTCAGCTTCCAAAACTTTGGATAGCAAGACTGATTGAACACTTAAATAAAAAACTGTCAGGGAACAGAAATGGTTATCACTGCCTTGGTACCCTAAACTATATGCTTTCTCCCTGCAAATAACCCTGATGGATTCTGGAGAGACTAGTGATGATACTAGATGAAAATAATTGTTTTTTAAGAAAAAGAGTATCCTGCCTAACCTTAAGTCTAGCAGTACAGGAGGCGTTACCTACCAATAACCTATTTTTTTCCAACTTCTTCTTTTAAGGCCTCATATTTATAAAGGCAAATTCATGTGATTTTTT